>VKHH01006629.1:0-16973 GCA_015144975.1 Epipyxis sp. PR26KG
ATTATTATTATTATTATTATTATTATTATTATTATTATTATTATTATTATTATTATTATTATCATTATTATTATTATGTTGAGGTGGGCATATTTGATGGCATAGATTGCATACTATAAATTTGTATTATATTGAATACTTTTTCTATTGTAATAAATTATAATGTCTAAATAACATACGATATGATAGGTTTACTGGAATGGGTTGAGAATACTATGCCATACGGCCTGGTTCTCACTGATCCTGTGAATGGCTTACATCCCAAGTATTATCCTAATGACTGGAGTCATTCTCAATGCAGAGAACATCTCAAAGATGCCAAAGATAATAACGATAAAATCATTCGTTTCACAGAAATTATGAGTAGATTTCATCCGGTTTTCAGATTCTTTTTTGTTGATCGAAATTGTGATGCAAACCGATGGGTGGCAAGTAGATTATCATATGTTAGAAGTGTAGCAGTTAATTCAATTGTTGGTATGTATTAATATATTTATTATCACTGGCAAAATGTTATTTTATTATTATTCATTGTTCTTTAATTAATTAGTGTTTAGCTTGTGAAAGGTCAATCGAATCATTCAATGTTCTTAAAAAATATTTATTATTGAATAAATAATTAATTATTTTTTTGAATTATTGTTATTTGTTTATTTATTATCATTATTATTGTTATTATTATACTATTATTTAATGCCAGTATCTCCTACAATAATATATTCTATTGAATTCATATATTCTATTGTTACTATTACTCCTCATTTCCTCTTTGGCGTTATTTATGTTATCATTATCCCTACAGGCTATATCCTTGGGATAGGAGATCGACATGCTCATAATATTTTAGTCGATACGATCACAAGTGAAGTCATTCATATTGATTTTGGATTAGTGTTTGAGCAAGGAAAAGGTTTAGGAACACCAGAGACCATACCTTTCCGATTGGTATTTATTATATATTATATTTTATTATGAAGGAATGTTATGATCTTAAATGATAACAATTATTATTATTATCATTATTATTATTATTATTGTTATTATTATTAAAGATAAATAATAATTATGACTATTTGTTCAGACGCGCGACATGATTGATGGGATGGGTGTGACCGGATGTGAAGGGACGTTTCGTCGATCATGCGAGGAGGTGTTGAAGCTACTCAGAGACAATTCTTTACATATTTTAACAATTTTAGAAGTTGTGATTCATGATCCTTTATATAAATGGAGTCTATCTCCTTTACAAGCGAAACAAAAACAAAATATAACACCTGATTTCCATGAACAGGTAACACGGTGTTGGATGAATGGATGAAATAATAATTTCATATTATCATTTTATTATATTTGAATAGCTCCTGTATAATATGAATAATGGTAATTTGAATAATCCAATTGCAACAAATATGACAAATACTACAAGTAATAGCTTTGGAAAAGATGCTGCTGAAAGAACATTGCAAAGAATCAAAAACAAGCTTCAAGGTATATCATTACATCATATTATAGTAATAATATCTTCATTATAATATCATAATAATATCATAATAATATGGTCATACCATGATTCATATCATAATATTGTGACGATAATGCATGTCTCATGTCTCATGTGATGCGTGAGATATGATTAATATAAATTATGTCATAGTTATGGTTAATCAGATCAACAAATATGATCATATAAAACCATTCAATCTCCTTAAAATCAAATCAAATAATCGATATTTTCTTTGATTGAAATACTTTTATTTAATATCATTTACATCATTTCATATCATTTGATATCTCTTTGCTCTAGGTTATGAAGACATATCTGCAGGTGAAGCATTAGGAGTCGAAGGACAAGTAGAGTTGCTTATTTACCAGGCGACTGATTCTGAAAACTTGAGTTTATTATTTCCCGGATGGTCGCCATGGCTCTGACATAATGATGTTTGAACAAGAGTCATCTGTTATCGACATGATCCATGATATGACTCGCATTCACTCTCATACATACCATTCATTTTATACTTCGATAATAACATTTACGGATCGGTGATTGGTATTATTAAGGTTTATAATAATTATGTTTTAAGAGATATTAGGTTTATAATAATAATAATAATAATAATAATAATAATAATAATAATAATAATAATAATAATAATAATAACTTAGATGAATGAATGACCATAGTCCTCTTCGCGAAATAAGTTGTGGTGACTTCAAATGATGATCTAACTCCCTTATATGCTATACCCAATCTCAGCTATCCCGAGGAATAATTTTTAAAACTATTTGTATTTCATGGAACAAAAAGGCTTCATTAATTATGATTATATTAATTATTATTTTGTTACACATAATGTACTTAACGTCAGTCACATCATATACCCTCCAACATACATTCATACGTCGTATCAGTCATAATTAATGTTTATTGTGCATTAAATAATTGTCTATGAAATGATAATATTTCATAAATGGTAAATTTCAATAGTAATATAATTCTTAATATTAATACTATTAAATATTATGTGAAAAAATGCAGATCACTTTTCATTCCTCCGCATATAATATAATGGATTATCTATATTATCTATATTCCTCGCAATCAATCCATTATAAACAAATCTATTCTAGCATATAATTCCACCATTCATCAGATGATGATATGATGAAGTCAATTAACTCATAATGGACTTATTCGGTATAGAAAGGGGCTTTGGTCACATATCAAAACAATTAAATCGATTATAACTGACCAACTAAAACTTTGGTCCAGGGAAACGACATACCGCCATATGTATTATAGCAGTGGATTTATTTATCATATCACTCACTTCGTATATCATGTATGGTATCATGATAACATTGAATTTACAGTGACTTATTAGTATTACTCGAGAACATTGCTTCATGTTGACCCATGGCAATATCATATGTTGTATAAAATTTATGAAGGTTATTAAGTAAGTAATTAAGTGATATACTGATCAACTAAGTCTGCAGCATAGAAATACACCATCCCACCTACACCAACAATCATCAAACGTGGCTTCATACCAACAAACAAGCCTTTCCAACCTTCTTTCGATTGGATCACATCATAAACCAGGCGAAATACAACATTTCTTAAAAACAAACGAGTCATCCAATTCTGCTCTGATGCAGTCGTTGATGTGTTATTTATTAACCCTTCAGCACCTGAGGTAGATGTCATTAACTTTGTTTTGATGACATCTGCTGGTTGAGTCAAGATACTCGCTATAGAAGCAGCTACTAATCCAAAGAATGCTGCAGTAGCACTATCACCAAATGATTCATTCAAAATATGTCCATTATCTTTTAATAATTGATATATTGCCATTTGAAAAGCATTATATGGAATTTCACGTAATAATTGAGCATTTCCACCCACATACAAGCCAGATAAACCTTGCTTGGACACAGCATCACGAATTAGCTGAATAACACCAATATCAGGTTGCACTTGAGCTCGTTGCTTAATAAGTTCGGACGGAATCTTTATCAAGTTTTGTGGCAATGTTGCAATTGCTGATATTATGATTCGTATAAATAGTTGATTCATTGTTTCAGATGATGAAGAATAACCTGAATATTCAAGAAAAGCTGAAAGAGTTTTTGAATATTGTTCTAATGAATTATAAAATATGAAAAATAAAGCATTAGCTGGTATAGCTGATACCACAGTTGGAATAACACCGCTGTAATAGTTTGTTATTTTTCGATTAGTTTCAGTGCTATTGACTCCTATCACTATAGGTGTAGATTGTTCAAATGTTTTTACTGTATCAAACGGAAATGTTAATCCTCTAGAAAGGGCTCTACAACCACCTGCTGTTGCTCCTTCTAAAGCATATCTATGTATATCAACGTGGGTATTAGCCAAACACTCCAGTAGAGACGAATGATCTAGAAGTACAATAGATACCCTCATCAAACTTTTCATTTTCGGAATAGAATATTTCTTTTTTATAAATATTTTCGGTTCATTAAAATTTCGCAATATATTCTGTTTTTGTCCTTGTCTATAACATTCCTGAAATCCAAATGTAAGGATAATATTGCAAATGCAAAATATAAAAAGATTTGTTTTCATTTTTAAATAGATATGATAATTATTTTTATATTATTTAACTTTCATCAACTGCTATAGTATATGTACAGTAGCATATATAAAGTTCACTGTATAAACACCAATTAAGTTTGATAAAATTAAAGATTTGGTAAAGCTTACAATTAATAAAATATATGGTTTAATAAAAAAGAATACAGAACATGTTCTGGAGTGCTATCTAGATTACTTCTAGTTTTTTATATATAATATAAAATATATCACAAAACAATTATCAACGATTCATTAATAAAATAGTCAAATATAATACTCAATTCTTTCACTAAAATAACACCGAATAGCTGGAATATATATTCAGACATCATAAATAATATCACCAATTGTTCATTTATGGAAAGAATTGCTTAATTGAATTACGAGTAGGTTTTTAGAATATATTCACTTGCGATCTGGTAAATAGTACTTTATACAGCTAATAGCATTAGAAACTACACTACGTAACAATGATGAAATTAATGGTTGATAAAATATAGAAATTGAATAGTCTTGATGAAATATGGAACGTCTCACAAAAGTGTGTTCAGAAAAAGTATTAAAAATCATCTTCCACGAATGATTAATAAGTTAAAAGATGAACTTCTTGCCAACTATTATATCATTTAAAATTAATTTAAAGTATATCATGCTGATTTAAGTTAATGGATTGAATAATTGCAATCTATGATGTAAAATAATTACTGCCAATTAATACGTTTAAATCACTTCATAACAATCTACGATATGAACTCCAATAGAAATAGGGATGAGTTCATTCGTTTATTCTATTTTCATCAGTAAGTACACCTGAAATATTCCTGTTATGATTATTCCAATTCAAAAATAGCTTCAACTTCGACTGGTACTCCTAATGGAAGTGAATTGGTTCCGATTGCTGATCTGGCATGAGCTCCTTTTTCTGCAAATATTTTTACCATTAAATCTGAACAACCATTAACCACTGCCGGTTGTTGAGTAAATCCATCAGTGCAATTAACAACACCTAATAGTTTGACAACTCTTTTCACTTTATCCAAATCACCAATATTATGTTTCAAAGTTGCACATAGATTTAAACCAACCACCTTGGCAGATTCATACGCTTGTTCAACGGACAACTCTTTTCCTACTTTGCCTACATGAAGGTCTCCTTCAGCAGGCTAAATTAATAGAAAAAATATCAATACAAAATAATTATTATAATTGAGTTATAAGTTTTGTAGAAGTTCGAAGGTTATTTTTATTATATTCATTATACATGAATAGTACAGTAAATTTTGCTTTAACTTTGGAGATAAGAGCTTTGAATTATAAATTGAATTATAAAGCAATTATAAAAAAGAAACACTAACCTGTGGTAAGTGCCCAGATAGGAACACCAGATTACCCACTTGAACAAAATTCACAAAATTTCCTTTTGGAACAGCTGGCGTTGGCATTTTAAGACCTAATGCTGCAATTCTTGCCTCTACATGTATATACCTACATTGTTTTAAAGATGATGCAAATCCTCTCATGTACATATTTATCTATGTTCTATTTTCAATATCGAATTGTAAGGTTACAACTATAAATACTTAATTATAGTGAAATTAAATGATATTTATTGACTTTTTGTTAGAACGAAATCAAATAGAAGATATTTCAATAATAATTAATGGCCATTACCTACAATATTTTTGTATATTCTGGTATTTTGGTATTTTAGTATATTTCTTTTTTTCTAGAATTTCAACCCCCCTCACCTCTCACCTACACCACCACAACTCTTCTTGTTGCATAAAAAGTTAATAATAATTAGAATAATTCAAACTTACCGGTATAATTTAAATGGTAATAATAAGGGTAATTCTTTAGACACAAACTCACCGACATACGTCAGACATTTTAGCTATATTTAATATTTAGTTACTATACAGTACTTATTTTATACACAATGAACAAAATATTTCGATTTCGTGGCACTGCAGTAAACCTTTCCCATCGAAAATATTTCAATTGTTCCAAGTTGAGGTTATTGAATACAGTCGCTCACCGTGATATATTTTTATTCGATAAGTCTTTAAATTTCGACGCATGGAAGGCATTAGCGAAAGATGACCAATCTATCAAGCATCCTTCATCTAATCATATATTGGCTGCGTATGCAAAATATAATTTCGAACATGGTATTTATAACTTCAATCAATTAGGTAAGTGATTTTAAACTTTTAAACACTGCTTTTCGTCAATAATTTTATTCTGTTCGATGTGATACAGGTGAGTTTTCCTTGAACATCGCAGCTGCGCATAATTGTACAATTGATGATTCGAGTGTGGAGAATAATTATCTCTCGTCAACATATCATGATATATTGTTATGGCCAGACGGGATAATTATTCATGATCTTCAGAAACAACATATACCTTACATTTATAATTTAATAACGAAACCGTCGTTTATCACAGATGAAAAGAATATTATAGAAAATTGTCCGAATTGTCATATAAGTAATATACAACAAAAGACTGCAATAATCGTCTCTTCAGTTTCAAGAACAAATTCGCAAGAGAATGTTATCAGTACTCTTGATTTATTCAGAAACAAATTATCCAAAGAAGTAATTGCACATCAGATTATCTATTTATTTTCCTCAGAAATGAGGGGACATCGAAATGGTAGTAATTTAATGATATTGCCATCTGAGGACTGCTTTGTTACTCCTAACAAAAAGATAATCAATGATATCATTGGTTACCTTAAGACATTAGCAAAGGATTAGAGATTAAACAGGCAATGAATAAAAAATAACTCTACTGCTACTAGTCTAAGGCTTCTGCAGATTATAGTTCACGTATCATTAAAACTTAAGTTCACATTGCGTAATTACAGTGCATCAAATGACCTTAAGATCAAGATATAAAATATGGGCAAAACGTAACATCAGAATAATTATTTATATTATTGACGTATATTTTATTTTCCTGGGGGAGGTGGGGCACTAGCAGAGGTAGCTTCTAAATCATATTTTTGTTGTAATTCTTTGGCAAGAAGTTCATCTGACTTAATTATTTCTGTGGAAGATTGTGCTATTTTTTCTTGATACATGGCAGGACTAGTAATGCGAGCTAACTGCTGAAAAGAATCGTTTTCAGCTTTTAATTTCAAATTTAATTCTTCTTCTGCCTGTGCTAATTTTTCTTGATCTGCTTTATCTGTACTATTATCTGAAGATGCCTTAATGAATAAACTTGCAAAAGATTGGATTACTGATAGTTTGGGTGGTGGTCGGTACACAAAGGTTGCGATTGGTAAATCACATTTAGGATTTTCATATACTCCAGGATTCATCAAAGAAGCTTCAGTTGGCATATCTGGTAACTGATTTGTGCTTGGAATAGTTTGAAAATATATAAATTTATTATCTTGATCAGCTGTCGATTGAACTTGGTTCAAGCGTTTATTTATAAATGTTGATGCTAAGCCGAAGCATGTAAATATACCAGTAAACTTTGGCAGACCTGGAGTATTTAATGTATAATTTTTTGTATGTTCAACAAGATGATTCTATGAAAATAAGAATAAAATAAATAATAATAATAATATTGAGCGTATTTGATTTTTTTTTAAGTATATCCCAACAAAGAAAATGTGCAAAAGCATACTGTTACATCGTTTACAATCTGGTTTAATTCCAAAATTGCAATAAATATGTGTATGAATACCTTCGATGCTATACAATACGCAATTGCTAATCCTACTTCTTTTTTGTCATAAGCGGATTGAGCAAGGAAAGAACATGCTAAAGCGGTGAAAAACTCTTTTCTTACACTCAGCTGCATTTGCATCATATTATTCGAGTATAAAGCAGAAGGAATACCATTGAACTCATTTATAGATTGAATAGAACTGTTCATAACACCAACACACAACCGTGCCATCAGACTTGGTGGTGTTTGAGTTGCACTTCCAAATGCTTTAACAACACTTATTGCTTGAGCACAAGATTTAAAATAAATTGAGAATGCATTACAAACTTTAATGCTTACTTCTGCAGGATTGTGCTTATTTATAACAAATCCAGTATGAGGCCATTTATTTTCAATGCTATTAGCCATAAAACTCATAATACTGGATGCTAATAATAAATTCTTCGCTGCTTCTCCAGCAAAAGATACTGGTTCCGTGGATATTAAGTGATACGCATGCTTATAATGCAAAAATGCTTTGCTGTGTAAAGCCATTAAATATTCAAATACTATATCGTTCGATTTGTAATAATCTGTTTCAAGACATAGTGAACCATTCCATTCAAACTGCAAATCAACATCGGGGTGAATTTTATTTCCGTTTTCAGCTTGCTGTGTAACACTATCAATCAAATGGCATAAAGTGGGCAAATATTCATCCACAGTTTGAATTTTCAACATTATTTCATCTTTAGAATTAAGTTGAGCAACAAAATTATTCCTTGTAATGATGAGTTTTTCAATTAAATCTGTTGCGGATTTATCAGATATTGAAGAGCGAAATGATCTTCTATAGTCAGTTGTATTCGTAGCTCTTGGTAAATGAATATCAATCATTTGTACACAAGATTGATAAAAATTGCTTAATTCTGCAACATCTGTAGACATTGTTAATTGTTAAAAGTACTTGATACTATACAATTGAGAAAATTATTTTATATGTGTATTTGTGTATTTATTGTGTTTTTGGTTTTTGGTGTTTTTAACACAAAACAAACAAGATCAGTATGTATGTGCTTGATTTTATGATTTGATATGATGCCTGGGATGATGGAAATTTTAGAGGAATATAATAATAGGATATATGTAATTTTATGTAATATATACCCTCTTATTAATAAATTAATTGACACTAGATGGTTAAATATGTTATCATAATTATTATAAATATACTGCTTTATATTATTGCAATTATATTTTGTTTCTGCTATTGAAGTAGTATAACTTTAATACTTAAGTTCTAATTAATTAATTAATTAATTAATTAATTAATTAATTAATTAATTAATTAACTCTGTGAAATTCTGAGATTTCGATTTTGACAAAATTATATTTATCTGTTCAATTGTTCAATTTCCAATTGTTGCTCCAAATTACTGTAAGTCATAAGTGTCTTTAATCTCTGGCATTCACTACAGTAACAGTTGACAAAAACGCGAATACAATATAAACAGTGACACACATCGGAACTTGATTTTTGCGTAAATAAAATCAAGTCAATCAAATTAATCATACTTAATAGAATCATGAAGTCTGTAATTAAATTGTCGTCCTATAGTTTCAAAAATAAGAATCTTGTGCAATGGCGCGGCGTTTCGTCAATAGTACCAACAGATTTGCCAGCAGATACTTCAAAGCCGGTATATGTTATTGTATGAAATTTTATCACATTAAATTGTGTTAATTCACCAATTATTGCGTACTAATTTGTTTCAGTGGCTAACCACCACAAATCGCTAGTTTTTAGTTGACTTATAGATTTTTTTCATTATTATATTACTATGAATTGTTCACAGCAAAGTGAATCGTCGTTGTTGGCTGCGTTGAAGCCGAAAGAAATAGTAGATCAGCTTAATAACTTTATAGTTGGACAAAGTGAAGCAAAAAGAGCTGTCGCAATCGCATTGAGAAATCGATGGAGACGACATCAACTTTCTGACCAAATGAAAAATGAAGTTAGTATGATATTATTTTTTATAATCAAAATTTTAACTTTTTTGTACTTCGTTTTGCTTATGATATTATAGGTTATCCCTAAGAATATTCTTATGATTGGTCCTACTGGGTGTGGAAAGGTAAAAAATAATTATGATGGTATCTTGATTATTATTTTTTTGTTATAATTATTATGTTGATTTGTGCAAGAATTGTTATTATATTATGTTCGTGCAGCCAATCTGGCAATGTGATTAATAGTATTAGTTGCGAAGTATTCTAGATTTGATTCGTTCTTCGTGTCTGTTATAATAATGATTATTGTTTTATCAGACTGAAATAGCAAGGCGCATAGCTAAGTTATCACAAGCACCATTTATTAAAGTGGAAGCTACAAAGTTCACTGAAGTTGGTTTCCATGGAAAGGATGTTGATCAAATTATTAGAGAGTTGGTTGATATTAGTATTGGAATGACAAAGAAGAAAATTAAAGAGGTTATTATTATTTATGTGATGTTTGATTGATACGGTGGAAATTCTGCTTTATAATTATTAAGCCTTGAATTTTTCCATTAATGCATTTCCTCGTCAATTTTGCACAATCATTTGATATTTTTTAATTTGTTCAATTCTTAAAAAATATTAAAAATATCAGCTTAACTCACACAAGCAAAAACAATATCACCATTTTGCTCATATTTCAATTATCTATCGAATTTATCAATTCATTTATTATTATAAATTCTCAGAAAATCAAAGCGGATGTGGTCGTTGCAGTTGAAGAGAAGATTGTAGATTACTTGATTGGAACGAATGAAAATGCGACTCAACGATTATCTTACCTTGAAATGCTTCGTTCAGGTTTATTGGAAGGAAATCACGTTGAATTTGAATTACCTCAAAAATCAAGTGCTGCTATGGCATTTGATATTTCAAGTGCAACTTCTGGTTTTGGGGATTTTTTACGATTTGCAAAAGGTGTGCATGGTCCAAACAAAAGACCTGAACGTAAAAAAATGACTGTATCAGAAGCTCGAACAATCATAGAAGAAGCTGAAACAGAAAGATTATTAGAAGATTATGATATTCCTAAAGTATGTTTCCCAAAAGTCATCAATTCATGCTGACCTTGTAATCTATTATCCATTTATTAATATAAATATATTTTATTATATTTTTGACAAATATTATGTATAATAAAGATCGCTAGAGTGCCTTACTTTATATAAACTCTACAACTTACTATTATTATCATTATTATTTATAAATAATAATTGTTTTTTGTAATAATTATCATAATATTGTAGGAAGCGATCGCTGCAGTAGAAGAGAGTGGTATTGTATTTATAGATGAAATCGATAAATTGGTTAGTTCTGGTGAATATCGAGGTGCTGATGCTTCATCAGAAGGTGTTCAAAGGGACTTATTACCTCTCATCGAAGGATCAGCCATTTCAACCAAACATGGCAATGTCAACACAGACTATATATTATTTATAGCATCAGGTGAAATTATGAATTAATAATAACATAAAGTAAAATTTTCATACCAAAAGTTTTTTATTTTATTCATTCAATTCATTCATCATTAAGTAGTATCTAATCATTATAAAGCGATTGGTTTATATTATAATAACAACTCAACGAAATGTTATAAACATGAGTTATTATATCTTGTAAATTGATGAATTGAATGAAAAAATCTCTAAACAAATCAGAAAGTGATTGTTTAGTTAGGAAATGATAGATTAAATATAAAATATTATCAAACTATATTTTTTTTATAATTTAATTATGATAAAAAAATTCAAAACCAATTTTTAAATATAAAAAAACTGTTTTAATATTTTTTAATGATAATATTTGAAATAATTGATATTTATTCTTTGGGTAGGTGCATTTCATTCTTCTAAGCCATCTGATTTGTTGGCTGAATTGCAAGGTCGATTACCAATCCGAGTCACTTTGAAAGGTCTCACTGAAGATGATTTATATCGAATTTTAACTGAACCTGTTACTAACCTTATCAAACAACAAGTAGCATTGCTTAAAGCTGAAAATGTTGAGTTAGAGTTTACAGATGAAGCGATCAGAGAAATTGCTAAAGTTGCTTTTTTGGTAAATATTAATAGTAATAATAATAGTAATAATAATAATAATAACAATAATAATGATAATAATAATTATAATTACAATAATAATAATTATTTTTATTATTATTATTATAATAGTAATAATAATGATAATAATATAAACATTTTGAAATAACTATAATAATAATATTGTATATATTATTAAATTGTTAGACAAATAAATCAGTTGAAAACATTGGTGCGCGTAGACTTCATACAATCATTGAGCGTGTGATTGAAGAGATATCATTCGATGCTTCTGATAAAGCTGGTGAGAAAATTCAAATCGATCAAGAGTATGTGAAAACTCGAGTGAGTGATGTCTTGCTTGGATCTGACCTCAGAAAATATATTCTTTAAATGTTTCCTGAGAGATACATTTTATGATATCATAATAATAAATTTTATGATAATTTTTTATAAATAATAAATAAATAAAATGTTATTGTTTTATTGTTCATTTATTTATTTTATCCAGTAACTGTGTAATAGCCATACAATAATCATCGTAGCTTCATTTTTTAAATATAATAATAATATTAGTATTGGTATGCTTTGCGATATGACCCAGGTATTCAATCAACCCGAGGGACTTGCCCGTGTTGCATTTATTGTAAAAACGAAGAAACTAGGCCAATCCTCATGGTAATGAGGCTGTGAATCAATGCTAAATTGAATGACTAATATATGTATGTTATTAATCTGTTTTCGTATTCCAAACATTAAAAAATTCACAAATAAGGTATATAATTAATAAAGAATTTAATTTTGGTACTGTAACGGTAAGTAGTTATTTGTTACCGTACAAAATAAAAATAAAAATAATCAATATTGATATTTCTGACTCCTATTATTATTGTACACCTTCAGAAAGAGTCATTTTCTCTTTTTCTAAACAAAAGATTATTTTAAAGTGTATCAGAGTTTTTGACTTTGGATACCCAATGACACTTTTTCCGCAATGAATAATATGAAAAAGTTGGTAATATTAATATTGTCCGATAGTCAACCCGGTTTGCCCCTTAAAATATGGCTATATATGTGGGTTGGATTTATGCAATAACTATAAAAACGGTATAGCTAAAATAAGGGTGAAATAATATATATAAAACTCGTATAAGGCCTTTGATTGTTAAATTATTAATGAACAATATAATTAGTTAGTAATATTATTGTTTTCTGACAAGTAATTAAACCAATATTTATAATACCAGAATAAATTCATAATATTAATACTAGTATACCATTAAATTATTATAATAATAAGAGCCTGAACTATTTATTTTTGATGATCGGAAGAAATCATACCTGGTAGATACTGATAACATGTGGGGTTCAGAAATATACAAATAATATGATGATAGAGGAGTTGGAAATATTACATTGCTGATTATTATTATAGTATATTGTCAGTGAAAACTAATTAACTTTGATTAATGCCATTCATAGAAATAGTGATAATACACGTAATCTAATCCAATGCAATAATATGATATACTAGTATTACTGTTCTTTACTATT
The DNA here is from genome assembly GCA_015144975.1 of Epipyxis sp. PR26KG. Lineage (NCBI taxonomy): Eukaryota > Chrysophyceae > Chromulinales > Dinobryaceae > Epipyxis > Epipyxis sp. PR26KG. Next base: position 13,441 of record VKHH01006629.1, read on the forward strand.
CAAGGTATTAATAAGATGGGTTTTATTAGATAGATAATTCCAAATTGAAAAAAAACAAGTCAAATCATAATTTAATTAGTTAAATAAAAATAAAGACTAAAACTATCTTTTGAAACCTATTCAAATGAATAATTTTAAAATCTATATTATTATAAAAATATATTATTATTTTAATAAGATACAAAGGTACTGAACCGAATATTAACATATTATTCTTCACATACTAGTATGATGTTTCATACTCATGTCATGTCACTATAATTGGATCTTTGAGTAGAAGCGATCTACAACTTTATGGTGAGATATTATTATCATTCCAACTAAAACGATAATTCACATCTTCATTCATATAGTAGATACCTGGATAGGAACATCATAAATCCGGATGTTGCAATGCATGCACATCAAATCATTAATTTCAACAACTCAAAAGTATCATAATAAAAGTATGATAATATATTTAATTGCTTTTGTATAAATATATTTTTGTGCTTCCTTTGTAAATAATAACCTAAAATGATTAAAAAAAAATGTACTATTTTAATAATTATAAAATGATAATAATTTAACAATACATAATATATTTACTATACCTCATTTGGCTCAATCCCTGGTATAGAGAACACTGTAATAAGTTAAATAAATAGTTTAATGAATTAATTAATTTGATGAAATGAGTATTTCATTAATATAATTAGTAAAAAAAGTTAACAGCATTAATATGATTTACCATAAGTGACAACTCGCACTCCTCTATTAAGAATAGCATCAATCAAACCATTACTAAGCAATTTCATTCCTTCTGGGACCAAATAAATGAACAATACACTCGCTTCTGAATAATCAATTTCTAATACATTTGCATGTTGAATTGATACCTTTTAAAATAAAGAATTGTAAAAATAAGAAAGGTTTGTTTCAAATGTAAAAAAAATGGATAAAAAAATATAGTTTTTATTTGCTAATGAATATTATTTACAAAAGTCATATTCATATTATTTATACACAATATTATTGATTATTATTTTCTCTTTGATGATTGAATACTTCCAAATTATTAATCCCATAGAAAATTAATTATATCTTATATCTCATAACTACTAAAAGGATAAAACAAGATATATTTTCAATTTCTGACAAGTAATAATATTAGGTAACATCATCATAATAGAGCAAGATATAAATCATTAAGTGGCATCATTTGAAGCATGTAGATTATACTTTATGTTTGAAGTTATTATAGTAATTATAGAAAGTGGTCTCATTTATATTTATAAAAATATTTATAAATAATTGGTATTGATAAGTTATTGCCTGTGATAATAATTGATGTTTTTCGACATTTTCACAAGCTCTTTGATAAATATCATAATCATATTCAATTCCAACTCCACGTATAGAAGGATCCAACTTACATGCCTGAATTAATTGATATATTTTTACGTCATTAAAAAAGAATATTTACTTTGGATAAATATTGAATTCTACTGCTAAATAAAGCTTACTTCCACCAAAAAGCGCGCATCACCGCATCCAAGCTCATATATAATGTCATTAGCTTGGATCTAATACATATGATGTAAAAACAATTTTAATCTAAATGAAGAAGATCCCAGGAATTGTTGAATAAATTTTTATTCAAATATATAATTGTTTTTCATACAGTATACTTGTACAGAGTATTGATAATTCTGAGAATAAAGCAAAAGTTATTGTTAAAGATAGCAATAATCTTCTATATTAGTACATCATCCATTCATTTAAAAATTCGAAATTGTTTCTTTTTGTAGTAAATTACTGTAATAATTAACATACTTGTAGCAATTCGATTGCAATAATGATTGCATCAGTATTTGTGGGATTATATGGTGCCAACTTCAGTCCTAATGTGTTGTTACTCATCGTGCGTGATCAGTATTTTTGCTATTTTGAATTGTTTGTCACGATTCTATCCAGGCTACGCGACGTTTGATACTCGCGTGCTGGTCATGTAGTAGTATACCTGGTATAGCCGCCGTAGCCAGCAGAGAGAGTAACTTAAAAAGTTATTAATTACGGTGGTATATACAAGATTAGTGCTGGTACCCCCCCCTTACTTTAGCTGACTTCTTAAATTTGCTAATTTGCATTATATATCTGCTTGCATTGCCATCATTAATTATTCTAAGAAAAATAAAAATATAAACATCATTAAGTTAGCGGTGTATTATTTTAATGAATGACGTGCATTTAAGTCGGCGATAAATAAGCTGAGTGGCTAAATATTGTGGGAAACCTTAAGTTATTATAATTTAGTTACGAAGTTTATTAATGATTGATATGGCTTCTTCACCAAAATTACCGAAACAATTAGCACCAAATGGGTAAGTTCACAATAACTCGGGAACTGATTCGACCGGTGATCTGCTGAGGGATTATTACTCTAACTTATGAAAAATAATTGAACTTCTTTAATTTAATTAATTTTCTAATTAATAAACATTTTAAACAATTATATTATTGTTTATGGCGAAATTTTAATATCGGATAGATTTCTAAAATATCATCATTATTAATATTCGATAATAATTTGAGTTAGTTTTAGTTCTTTCTTAGTTTAGTTTATTGTAAGTCTCTTGCACTCACGACAATACGCATTTTTTAAAAAACAAACTTTTAAGAGCTCTAAAACTAACCCTTGATTATTTTATCTGACAAAAAATTCTTGAAATTTAAACTTATTGGAATTTATTGTAAGTTGTTTTTAATAAAATTTAATGTATTGATGATTAAAACAACTAATAAATGATTATGATTATAGATTTTTGGGTCAATTTTAAAAAGTATTTAAAAATGTATTTTAAAATAAGGTTAATTTATTAATTAAAGGTTATCATTCATCAATAATCATAATATAATATATTGAAATGGTCATCCAATTTATCGCACACATCAACCGAACAGAACAAAGAATGGCATCGTTCCATTATCATATCCATCATACCAGATATCATAACACTGATAAGAAGGATATATTAATGAACGATTGACCACCATCGATTACGATAATTACGATAATAAAACTTAGCCGGAATCAAACAATCAGTATCATAATACTTGTCATCATTATTATGATAGTTCTAAATGGTAGTTGCTTTTTACTTTCATTCCTGATTATCAAAATAATAAATTATCAACAAATATATACAATATGAACAGGACCCAACTCATTACACTATACGCTATACGCTATATGCAAGCATAATCTTATGAGAGTGCAGATTCAACATAAGAGTATTACATACTTAGTATAGCGAAGAGAAGGGAGATTAATTTAATAATAATGTAGACTTAAAGATTGATTGAAATCAAATATAATCATAAATAATAATACAAAATAACTCGCAATGCTTATTATTATATATTCATTTATTTATTATTATTATTATTATTATTATTATTTTTATTATTATTATCATTATTATTATTATTATTATTATTATTATTGTTATTATTATTATTATTATTATTATTATCATTATTATTATTATTAT
>VKHH01006630.1:0-16933 GCA_015144975.1 Epipyxis sp. PR26KG
ATTGCAACCAATCCAACAACCCACGGAACAACCCAGTACTCAACCTTCTTCACAACCTTCATTAAGTCCAAGTACTCAACCCACGAATCAACCATCAAGTGAGCCCACAAGTCAACCTTCGATTCATCCGTCTGTTCAACCTAGTTGTATTCCAAGTGATGCTCCAAGTAATCAGCCATCATCTGAGCCAAGTATACAACCAAGTATTTGTCCTTCGTCTTATCCTTCACTACAACCTTTCTCTATACCGACTTATGCACCAACTGATGCACCCACTGTTTTACCTTCTAGTTGTCCTTCTGTTGCACCATCTATCTTACCCACATCGTTTCCGTCTAGGCAACCTATCAGTGTTCCATCTTTGATTCCATCGAGTAAACCATCTAACACGCCCTCCTCCTCTCCGAGTTCCACTCCTTCAGATCAGCCAACATCTATTCCCACCTGCACGTCCAATTATTTTATATACACTTTCTTCCAATCTGACGCTTCTTCTCTTTCAATGACAATTTCAAAGGATGGAACAATTTATTTATGTAACACTTTTGAACATGTTGTTAGGAAACTATCTGACAGTGGAAACCTTACCATTTTGGCTGGTCAGCTTAACATCGCATCATCTGATCCTTTGTCATCAAATGGCGATGGCGGCTTTGCAACATCAGCGTTGTTGAGCTACCCTTGGAGTTCTGTGTTAGACGACGATAATAATATTTACATATCGGATTTTGGGAATAATAAAATTAGAAAAATTAACTTGAAAAATAATTCTATCTCGACTTTTGCAGGAGATGGTCAATTAAAATTTAGTGGAGATTTAGGAGATGCAACTTCAGCTAGTTTAGCTAGACCCACTGGCTTGTGGATAGATTCAAATTATTCATATTTGTACATCGCAGCAAGCAGAAATCATCGCATCAGAAGAATCAATTTATACTCTGGAATTATCGATACATTTGCAGGAGTATCTACATCTGTTAGAAACGGCAGTTTCAGCGGTGATAATGGTCCAGCCACTTCTGCTGGATTATCGCAACCAAATTCCGTTTTCGGTGATGGTGTAGGAAATGTTTACATTGCAGACACTTTTAACCATCGAATACGCAAAGTTGACGTGGATGGAATAATAACAACAGTAGTTGGTACTGGTTCTGGTGAATATAATGGTGATCATCTTCCTGGAACTTCTGTTGCGCTGAATACTCCCACGGGTGTGTGGGTTAATACAATTGGTGATGTTTTCATTGTGGACAAAGGGAATCAATTGGTAAGGAAGTTGAGGAAGGACAACGGAGTGGTGTTAATAATTGCGGGAACCGCTGAAACTAAGGGTTACAGTGGTGACTATGGTTTGGCAACAATAGCCTTGCTAAATTCTCCCAATAGCATTATAGGTGATTCAAATGGATTTCTTTACATATCTGATAGTAGTAATTCAGCTGTGCGTAAACTTTCATACTCCTGTACTTCACCACCAACTTTCGTTCCATCACATTCGCCATCGTCTAATCCCACGTTCACTGTAACATCTTCTCCGTCTCCTTCTCCAACAACCGTCCCAACAATTGCAAGCACATTTGAGCCAAGTGTAGATCCTACTTTTGTCCCCAGCGGTCCATCTGCGATGCCTACATTGTCTCCGACAAAACTTGCTTCGTATTTGTCAAACACTTACTCTGAGTTCACTTTTCGTTATAACTCTTTGAAAGGAGGTTGCTTAGACTGGCTTAAATATGTATCGTCTGATTTATATTTTTCACGAAAAAGTCAGACTGCCAATTCATTTCGATTTATTGTGGCGTCAGATACACACTTATCTATTCCATCCGAAGTCAGATGCGACTCTGCTACTATGTCAGCAAAAATAGCTGATGCTCTACTGAGTAATAATACTGAAACAATAAACATATTTTGTGATGGTAATGTTTGGACAATACGCACATGTAGTGTTGGTCGACCTGCGCTTTGTGTGAATTGTACAGATCCTTGCAACGTTCAGCAATGCAATGCTACACATCCGTACTACATCGCTCCTTGTGAAGATCGTTTGGGAAATAGCTGTCCTTATTCGATATTCAATAGACGTTGGTTTTATGCTGAGTTTGCGACCAAGGATTCATCCCCAGTGATCAATTCCGTTGTTGTTAATGCAAATAGATCGGACGCAATAGTTAACGTCGAGTTATCGGAAGAGAGTGTTGTGGGTTGCAAAGTGTTTTTATTTGGTACAGCAACATCAAATAGCATAACTACAATGATTTCCGCGACTCAATTAAGCGAGTTTACAATTAATACCATAGCATCAGTTATCATCGGGGGACTTACAGCATCTACAACTTATGATGTTTATTGCATTGCTCGTAGTTTGAGTGGTATTGATATAACTTTATCAGACGCTACTGCAACCAAGACAACATTTACTACTTCGTGCTGCTTAGAATTGAAAATAAAATTAAATTTTGACAATATCATTCAAAGTCAATCTGTATTTAATGCCATAACAATTAGTTTGGAATCGTATCCTCAGGGTTCATTGTATATTTCAATGTATGCACTTCAAGAAACGAGTGTAAATAATGTTAAAATAATAAGCCGTAAATTATCAAGTTCTTTCGTAAATTCAACTGCTAACTTAACACTTGTAACTCTGGTCCCTTCATATCTTTATTATCCTGGGGAAAAGACAAATGTTGGTTATTTTTCGTTGTCATCAAATCATACAACAACAAATGGTACTCTTCGAATAATTGCTAACATAACTGGAACAGATGCAGACCGGTATTCGATCGTTTTTAATCGTGGAATCGATTATTTCACTGTCCTCAATCCTGCTTATGACATCCCTGTTGTACCAGTTATTGAATCTGCGAAGTTTACTTCTGATAGCAGCTCTATAGAAATTCAATTTAATTATGCAACGAATAGAGGATTTATAAGTTCTTCGCATTTCAATTGTTCATTAATGTTCGATTTCATCGGAGTTAATAACAAATATGTTTTATGTGAATGGATAAGTGACTCGATGGTCACTGTAAGCTTAGGAACTGAAGCAGTGATTAAAGTTGGTGATTTGGTAACACTTCTTAGAAACAAAATCCGAGCAAAATGTCTCAATTATTATAATTGTGAATTATGGCCAACAAACAATGCGACTACATCGATTTCAGTCAGTCAATTGAATGTAGTTGATTTAGATGTACCGGTTGTTTCCATTTCTTCTTCTTCTATGATAACTACAATAGATGATCTGAATTTCGATATTTCAAATTCATTTGGGTCAGGTGGAAGAGAGTGGAAGTCACTGCGTATTGTGGTAACAAGTCCAACAGACGCTGTGTCTGCTAAAGTTATTGAAAAATATTTGAATTCTTCATTAACAACAACACGATTGTATGTGACTGTCCCTTACGATTTATTTTCGATCGCAGACTATGATGTGTATGTGAAATTATGTAACTTTTTGGGTGCATGCGGTGTTCAACTTTACAAGCTTAAAGTGACCACAAGAGAGCAGCCTGTTGTACAAACATTTAACCCTATCTATCGCAAAATAACAAGAAAAGAAACCTTATTTTTGCAGGGCCATGCATACATTACACTTAACACAAGCTCTTCCGATCATGATTATGTGCAAAGCACCAAAAATATACAATATTTTTGGCTAATCTCATTAGGCGGTCAACCAGTAAGTATAACAATAGTTTCTACTGCAAAAGAACCCAATATGTTTATTTTGAATCCTTACAAGTTTACGATTGGCAATGTATATAAAATCGAATTGACATCATTTTATACGAAGACATGGACTTCTGTGACGAACTCAATGAATTTTGAGGTCATTTCAGGCGATGTAGTTGCTATTATCGATGGTGCATATGTTAGAAGCATTATTGCCGGTGAAAGTATCGTATTAGATGCATCCTCTAGCTTTGATGAGAACATAAACCCTTCTTTGTTTACTGGAAGTGAAGCTGGATTATTATTTCAATGGAATTGCAGTCAATCATATCCAGCTGTCAGTAATGTTTGTACAGGATTGGAGTTCCTCAGCTCTGCGACCGATGACAAGATGGAATTATATGCCACAGCATCTGACACTAATTCATCATATTATGTGACTGTGTCTGTTTATGAAGCATCACGAAGAGCCCAAGCATCAGTTGTGATCAAAACAGTTGAATCTCTCTCTACTCTGATGTACTTGTCAAATACTCAACCATTCATATATCGCAAGTTTAATACGAGTCAAGCATTGAAGCTGAATGGCACCCTTCTAATTGAATATGATAGTTTTTGCCATTGGTCAGTCAATGACTCCAACATCGACCTCTCACACAGCTTATTTACACCCAATAATTTTACAATGTATGCTGTTGGTTCCTCTGAACAATCATTCCCTTTCACGATGCAATTAAGTCAAAATACACTTCCAATGCGCGCTTATTTGGGATTTACTCTTTCTTGTGTGACATCTCATGGAAAATATTCGGATTCGTCAATTATTATTACAACAAATGGTGCTCCTTCGACTGGTAGATTTTATGTCGACCCTTCCATTGGGTTCGGATTGGAAACATTCTTTGAATTCAGTACATTATATTGGCATGACGAAGACCTTCCATTAACATACATATTTGGATATTACACGAATGATATGTTCGAAGCGATATTATACACAAGATCACAGTCAACTCATGGGAAGAGCTATCTTCCATATGGCATGTTGAAAAATAATTATTCGCTCGATTGCTTTGTCCATGTTTATGATTCTCTTCTATCTAATACTTTATTAACAAAGACTATTCAATCCTTACCATTCGATCAAAATAATACAAATAATCCTAATAATTATTTATCGAATTTGGATAATTATTTATCAAAACAAACAAATGAAAATATTATATACACAAGCCGTCATATGCAATCCTTCTCAATCGCTTCCTCTGTGATGAATAATATTGATTGTGCCAATGCAACCAAAGACATGTGTGATCGTTACAACCGGTTGGAATGTTTGTCTACTGTCAATACATGCGGTGCATGTCAATCAAGTCATCCATACGGGAAGTTAGGAGATGATAATTCCATATGTTATAATGAGACTTCTTCACTACAAGTTGTGTCAGAGACGAAAAGCGATTGTCCGAATTCATGTTATTCCTCATTAGGGCATGGTTCTTGTCAACATTATAATATCAATAATAATTCTTATGTTGATTATTGCTACATATTTGATACTAGTTGTTTGTCGATATGCTTGTGTAATAACGGATGGAATGGAAAAGGATGTGAAATCAATTCAAATTCATTTTATAAAAAAGTATTAATTCGTGAACAATTAATGGAGGAATTATATAATCTCACCCAACGGAATGATGTGGAGTATCTCATGATACATGCATACACCTCAGAGCTCGTCTCACTCACTAGTCAATCCATCGAATTGACCAATCGTTCTATTAGCATTAGCTTCCAAATATTAGATTATATCATATCAAATAATATGGATTTAGATGCTTCATTTGATACATCAAAACATGAATTATTATCATCATTTTATAATATTATTAATGGTTTCACAACAAATTCCATAATCGCGATTTATAATAATACAAATAATGAACCATACACATTAGCAACTCAGAGTCTATACGAGTCCTTCTATTCATCATCTAAAGATCTACTTAATAAACTCTCCTATTTTATTATGAAAGATTTATCCATTCATCAAAAGTCATATCCTTATTATATTGATCAGTCATTCCGGTTATTAGCCACGTCACAGTATGTTTTAGATTATAATCAAAATATAACAATTTCATCTCCACGATCAGTCAGTGAGTTATATAATAATAAGTCAACAAGTGTATTGTCTATTTCTTCGATAAAAAATAATTCGATTACTACTATTACAATTATTGAATTACCATATATCCTTTCTAATCATACATCAGATAATATCGCACAACCCCTTCTGATGCAATTGAATTCATTTGATAATTGTATAAATAATCATTGTAATGTCACATATACACTTCATAATTATTATACTCAAACATATCATTTCTTCAATGAGACACTAAGCAATGAAGAAATCACAAATCTTTATTGCGAGTATGGTTCCAATGATTCATTAGTTCATCAATGTGCAAATGGAATGGAAGTTATATTAACTTGTAATTCTACTTATCAAGGTGCTATTCAAGCAACATGTCCTCAATATTATGTTAATTTAGAATGTGCTGATTCAATTGGAAATAATTATAATAATCCTTCGATTTGTTCGATTAAAAAATATGACCATGCAAAGACGACCTGTGAATGTTTAAGCAGTGACTTAATGTCAAGTCGAAGAATGTTAGAAAGTCAACATCGATCATTACAAACAACCACAACTACCTCTGATAATAATCGAATATTTGAATATTCTGCTGTTTCTGTGCGAGGTTTATCGTCCATTAATCTGCATTATTTCACACCAAATTTATATCCAACTTATTTATTACAATTCGACACATGGATTTCATTGAGAAATCTTACTGGATCAACATTAAATCCAACGTCTAAATCATTCATCATACAAACATTAGAGAAGGTCATCAGTGAAAGTTTGAATAATAATTCGAATTCATCCATTGTTTCACTGTTTCATAATTACACAGTAGTGTATCGAGCAAATCTCAATCCAATCACACATGAATATACAAATTATTCTATTGTAGTAGAGACATCTACTGTGATTACTGTGACTAGCTATTGCTCATTCCACATAGCATATGATGCTATCCTCCAAGGCATTAAGAACTCGGTCATCAACACGCATCACTTCACAAACACACTGCGAAATTATGCTAATTCAAATACAAGTGCGATTATATTACGAGGTGCCTTCGCTACTGCAGTTTATACAGAATTAACAAATAATAAAACAATCGCGACTGTCTCACCATATTGTTTTATTGTACCTACAAGTGCCCCCACCACCTCTCAAGGGGTGAACAGCATTGATGTGTTGAATATTCATTCACCGAAGAAATTCTTATCATTATTTTGGGCATTATATTTATTCTTCGTATTATTATTTATAATCATGTCATTATGTTATTGCTGCTCGTCCAATCGCAGATTGTATTTAATTAGTTATTTCAGACCAGCTATGATGAAGAAAGGGGTGATGGATGACAAGGGGTCACGGTCCCCGGGGTCATTCGACAGCAGTCATGATTCTGCTGATAATAATAGTCGACCAATGAAGACATCTTCGAAGGATGAGTATGGTTTACCATTATTATTTGGTGTATCATATGATGAGAATCACTCTTATCAACCGAGTGTGGAATATGGTAATAATAAGCATAGTCTAAATGATGAACATAGTCTTAACTCATGGAATAATTCATCGATTTCAAGTTTAACTTACTCTTCGATTGATAATCAAAGCCGAAATGGAATATCATCATTGCCGAAATCAGTCACAGAAGAGAAGGATGAGGTGCTTCTGAGCTTCATCAGTCCAATCTTTGAAGTAGAAGATGAAGAAAGCGAATTAGATTTTGAAAAAGTTGATACTAATAATTATCATGATAATAGACATGATAGGAATAAGGATGATGATGAGAATAATATTAGTCATGATTCTACTGTGTCTCATGCTTCTCAAACGATCCAATTAGAGAATATTTATCCTTATGAAGATGGATCGTTAGTATTTGGCGAGTCACTGGATGGGCAGCAACTACCGGATGCCGGCTTGAGAGTGTCACCGGAACAATTTAATATAATGAATTATAATCAGAGACGGTTCAGCGGGTTAGTTCCTTTGGAAGTATCAAGTTCTAGTAGCATTCATGATACACGACCACCGACATCGAATAATAATAATAGTAAAAATAATAATAATGAATCTATTGGCAGTCCAGGTCAATCATCCAATTCATCTCCATTCCAACACATCAACTAAACAACAAAATGCCTGAGATGCGACCCTACTAACTAACTGCGACAAACACAATAATAATAATAATAATAATAATAATAATTCTTTTTTTATTTCTCAATTTTTATTTTCATTATAATAATTTTGAATTTTGTCGATATTGGAATTGGATAGATAGGACAAATAATAGTCATAATAGTTTATTGTAAATATTGTATAAAAGAATGAATGGATGAAAGAAGCTTCGGATGCGAAGCTGCATGAATGGATGATATTCTCATTTCATTGTTATTGTCAGGTTTTTGCATTATTATGATTATGATTATTGATATGCACTAAATAACTTTACCAATCAACATTATCTTTATTTGATGCCTTCTTGTTTATTATGTTATGTTTAACGAACCCCTTCTAACTAAATGTTATCTTCGCTTATGTTATCAAATATAGCCTTCAACTCTTACGAGTGATTCCAGGGATTATTATTAATAAAACAATCTAATAAAAACCAAAATGATAATAAGGGGTAAGGTAAGGTGTTAAGGTGTATAAAAATATTTATAAAAAAAATGAACATAAAATATTGGGAAAAATAATTTCCCATAGAACGAATCAAGCTTGACTTGTACATCTTCACAAGTGAAAACGCACCAACACTGTCTCCCATCGGTTCCATTTCAGCAATTTCAGGTACTATTTCACTCTCTTTTCAAAGTTCTTTGCATCTTTCCCTCACAGTACAGGGGTAGCTATAATAATTAGATAATATAGCAAAAATATAAAATGCATAAAAGAAGAATCAGATCCCAGGGATCGTTTGTTCATAACTTACTTGATCATCTTAGCGTATACCGTTATTGTATAACTTAAATCACCAGAATTGAAAATAATAAATGATAATAATAATAATTATTATTATTATTATTATTATTATTATTATTATTATTGTTAAGTTGGGAAGTATTATTGTGTTAAACTCTTAAATTCTTATTTTATCAAAATAATAAAAATAATCTTAATGGAAGATTTTAACGAAAATTTATCAAAATTCATATACTATCATTTTATTCAATCAATTATATTCCATTATCATCCTGTCATATGATATTCTTCATATCTTCAGCAGTGAGGCGTAAAGAAGGAAGAGAATATGTTTTTTTGTCTTGATTATCATAATTAAACAGCAGATGTTGCAAACAAGCCATGTCTCACAGATGGCATCACATCAACATATGCGATAGACAATCGCCTGTAAATAAATAAGCAATATAAAATAATGATATAATAATAGTAATAATAATAATAATAATAATAACAATAATAATAATAACAATAGTAATAATAATAATAATAAAATAATAATAATAATAATAATAATAATAATAATAATAACAATAATAATAATAATAATAATAATAATAATAATATATATAATTTTTTTTGAAATTAAGCAGTTTGAATTAAAAAATTGTTTTTTGCTGGCATTGATTAAAAAGAATAATAATATTATTTAATAAGATTATTATAAAATATATTTGTATATTATTTATAAAGAAGAAAATAAAAATATAATAATAAAAATAATAAAAAATAAAAAATAATAATAATAGTTGGGGGATAAAATGATAATAGTTCGTAGTAATAATAATAATAATAATATAAAAAAGAAAAATTATATACCTATCGGCATCATCGAAGTGAATTCTTGATCGAATTGTGAGGTATCAAGTGAACCCATAACTGTTGGAATCCAAGGGGGAGTAACATTTCCAGTTGATAATTCAGCCCAATTTACATCACCGAAAAAAGGATGAGACATTATTTCTGCTGCATCTTGTTCACCAGATCCTAATCTTTGTTTAGGATCACGTACTAATAAATGAGATAACAAATCTTTTGCAGCCTAAAAATTAAATAATAAATAATAAAAGAAATAATAATAATGAAAATTATAACAAAACAAAAAGTATAAAACAAAAGATTATTATTCTTACTTCTCCCACTTGTGGAGGAAAGTTTAATTCAGCTTTCATAATTTTCTCAAACATTGCATCTCTATTTTTACTGTAAAATGGTGGTAATCCTGTGATCATTTCATACAGTAAAGCACCAAGACTCCACCAATCAACTGCTCGGCCATGACCCTGTCGGAGTAATACTTCCGGAGCTATATATTCAGGTGTACCGCAAAACGAGTTTGCACCAGTAGAATGATGGGATACACCTTCTTTAGATAACCCAAAATCAGTTAATCGAACATTCCCACGCTCATCCAAAAGGACATTTTCCGGTTTTAAATCTCTACAAAATATAATAGTAATATAATATATAATTATTATGGAAATAATAACAAATAATCATTACATTATTCAAATAGAAAGCAATACTATGCTGCTTTACCTGTAAATTACATCCATTTTATGAACATATTCTAATGCAAGAATAATTTGTGCAGCATAAAACTTGGCTCTGTTTTCAGGAAAACGACCGACTTTACCCAAATGAAAGAATAATTCTCCTCCTGCGCAATAATCAAGCACAAAGAAAAGTTTATCACCAGTTTGAAATGCCATATTTAATCCAACAATGAAAGGATGGTGAACATAACCTAAAACGGATCGTTCTGTTTTAGTATGTTCAACTTGGTTTTTACGAATAATATAATCTTTTTTAAGTACTTTCATAGCATAAAGAATATTAGATGCTTTCTCACGTACAAGAAACACTTTTCCAAAGCTCCCTAAAGATATTGAAGAGTATAAATAGAAATAATTAATAATAATTTAATAATAATCAATTCAAATAAAAAACAAGAACGATATCAAACGAACCTTTTCCAATGACTTTCATAATTTTAAAAGCATCTAAATTTATTGTTTTTTTCACAGGCTTTTCTCCAGTTTTCCCTTCATCTATACGATTATATAGAAATTCAGCTTCAATAAATGATAAAGATTGAATATCAAGTCCATCACGTTCATCATCAACTTCATCCATTGCTCCATTATGTGTATTTGAAGATGCACGTTTCTTTTTATTATTTGATCGATTATTTTGATTTGATTGACTTCGACTTGTTTTATTTAACGGAGGTTTTCTTTCTCCTTCACCAACTCCACTCATTCTCATTTCTGATTTGTCTTCTTCTTCCTCTTCATCATTATCCTCATCCCAATAATCTTCATCCTCATCTTGTTGATTGTCATGTTCATCGGGATGCTTTTCAAACATATCATCCATATCCATTTCATCGAAAGAATCATTATTATTATCTCTCCAATGTACTTCCAAATATGGAGGAGGCATATTAGCATCAATACATAAGAACTGATACATTGATTGCATTCTTAGAATATTTGAGTCACACGTCATTGATTGTAACCACTTATCCAGCGAATTACGACAATGATCCAAATTTTCCAATGAAAGATTTTCACTGTCAACCACTGGTATTGGCGAAACTCGTGGATGAGCAGCAACTAATTGTTCTCGAAGTAATGCGAAGCTATTATATCTTCTATACACGGTCCATGCCTCAAATCGTTCTTGTTGTACACATACAATAAATACCGAGTATGGATTTTGAGTTTGACACAAGCCAAATCCTGCAACTTCAACTTTTAGCGCCATAAGCTAATAAAATTATTGTATATATTCGTAAAATTTATTGGTTGAGTGTATATTTCTTTACGTAAATCGAATATAAAAGAAGAGAGATGTAAGATTTAGCTTATATTAGAAAATTATTAGAAAACAATTTTTTATGAAATCTCAAATAATATTCAACAGAAATGAAGCGATAACTTAGATCGCTTATTCACTGATTTAAGTAATTATTTTATTTGTTGAATTTTACGAATTTGTTGTCACGTTGTCACTCACGTTATTAGTTAATATAAAATCGGATTCCGAATTATTATATTCTGAGCAAAAAAAGGTGAGTTGAATCGCTTCTTCACAGGATTTTCAATTGAATCTCATTATTATTATTGAGAAAATCTAAACCAACATTACATGTACAGTATAAAAAACACTACTCCTCGCCGCTTTATTCCCACTCTCTCCGGTTTGTTTTTGCCTTGTCAGCATCCTCACTGACGCATGTTTTCTTTATACGTCAACTATCATAATGCTAGCTACGATTGCAATTTGCTTGCTTCGAAAGCTCTGAATTTAGCAGAATATCTCTAATACAGGTAATTTTTCATTCACATTTAACACTTATCCCGTTGGGTGGGGTCCTACGGTTGTCATTCATCAATTGTTTATTACTTACAATATATGGATAAATCGCAAAATTGGAATTAATAATGTTACCAACAGCAATCGGAAGAATATATAATAATTGAAATTAAAATTCTTACAGTAAAAATATTGTTTGAATGATATGACAGAGCGACATGAGAATAATAATAAATTAGACGATCAACGGATGCTCAAGTTAATAGAAGGAAACTTAACAAAAGCATCAAATATATCACTTTAATTGTTAGGCGAGACTTTGAAACAATGAATGCATGAACGAAGAACAACTTTTTTTGGTTGATAAAATTCATTTTTAGAATAATTTTTGTTAAAAAGTAATACATTTCAAATACCACCCTAGCATTTACTTAATACATACGTTCATTAAAATAATGACAATAAAGATATTAATTAATGAGGACTAAAACGAATTTGAGTTTTGTTTGGTAGATCACTCACAACCAAATCCTTGAGATGTTTGTCAATTATTTTCATATTATGTTCATAATTCTCTCCTCGGTTTGTAAACCAATCAACAAATCTCATCGCTATATTCAAACGCTCAACCTCTTGTGAAGTTAAATCTTCTAATAGCTATACATGATAAAAAATATATATATTATTATAATAATAATTTATAAAAGAAACTTGTTCAGAATTCGAAAATAATGGTGATATATATAGATAATAATATTAATAATTAAATAAATAACTAATAATATGCAAAATTTTGAACTGACCTTAACCCTTCGATGGACATCATGATAATAACTAATATCTGATTTATTTTCAATTTCTGAACTAATCGAATCAATAGCAATACTATAATTCTTTTTTAAAACAAATTCTTTCAGGTCTGTGATTAATGCTTTACTGTTAAGACTTTCATGGATTTTATCAATTTGATCAGATATATGTTGAATAATGTTTTGAGCTTGAATTATTTTTGAGTTGTCTATTGTGACTCTATTATTCAACTATTCAAAAAACAACAACATAATAATAATTTTTATTATCAAAATTTCTAAGAAAATTTATTCAATAATAATAACAATAATAATATTATTATACTTGAAATATAAAAAATGGAATAATAAAGCTTCTTGTCAATAAATAATTATTTGAGAATCTTTTCGAATTGATACACTAACTTAAAATCAACTAACCATAAAAAATAGAAACAATAATTCTGACAAAATAAATGAGTATATTTAGATCCTTACCTCTGATAATTGATCCATTGTTGAACATTTATTCACTGTTATTGTAAGAGAATTTAATTCCTTTCCTAATGCTAATAATTCTTTTCGAGTTGATAATTTCCCAATTGTATCATTTATTAGTTTCCAGTCATTGCGAAGTTCATATAATGCTTGCTGTTGTTTCAATGATATTTCTTCAATCGATTCATTCCAACTCGTGAGTTGGTGTAAATTATGTAAAGTAGATTTTTTGAAATCATCATAAACCTCTACTTTCGCAACTAATGATTCCATATGATTTAAATAACTTTTATCAAGTTTATTCCCTATTGAGCGATATTCGATTAAAAATGATAAAGAATCATATAATATTGAATTATTAATTTTTGTATAAATACTCACCAACGGAAGATTCTACTTCACTCAACTGTGTTGCTGTTTTAAGCTGAGCTTTACTTAATGAATCAATACTACTTGAATATTTCAGCAAATCAGTTTCTATTTTCAAGGCAGCTTCTTTAATTGATTGAAATTCTTGGTGTTGCATTTCAACTTCATGACGACTAATAGAATTCGATGATATCTTTTCCAATTTCTTGATTTTATCAGACTGGTCAGCTAATAATTCTGACAAAGGGATGCTATAAATTACAACCATTCAATAAATTATCAACATACTAATGATTACATATAATACTTCTTGCATAACTTTGACTAAAGCCCTAAAATCCTTTAATGCAACATTAACTTACTGTTTGTTTCCGATGTTGGCATAGAGTCCAGTTTGCAATTTGTCCATTCTTGTATTTAAATTATCTATTACTTTATATATTCCATTCAAATTTTCATTTAATTGGTTGATATCTACAAGAGAAGATGATTTTCGTTGTATGTTTTCCAATAATACTTCGTGACGATTTGATTGTTCTATCAAAACTGATATTATTGAACCCAGCTGATTGAAATCAATGACTCCAGATGATATAGCGCTAAGATTGAAAGGAACAGAACTTGACATCATGAATTTATTCGTGGCAAGGAATGACCAATAATAAGCCAAAAGCAATTTTTATTATTTTTGAATTTTGTTTTTTGTAAAATTACGGTTTCGTTAGGAGGTATTTGGTATATGTGGAGAGATAAAATAATAATTAAAAGCAAAATAATAATGATTAACTTTACGGTATTTAAACAATTTCCAATACAGTAGCACTATTACATATCATTGTATTTCAATAATACCAAGATTGATGCTTGCATCTGTGGTGCTAGAAGTCGCAATGAACTTACGCATCATTTGAAAATCACATTATCATATTATTATCATATTTTCATACTACCGATCAAAGCTAAAATTTTGCAATTTTGCAACTACGCAACAAGTGTCAAGAGTAAGAGTCAATTTCAGCAAAAAAGTGTATTTTACAGTATTATATTATGTCAGCAATAACAGTGACAAAAAGCGAAAAATTAACTGTTCTAATTCGCGTTCGCCCACCTATTCTTCGTGAAGTTAAAGAACAAAATGCGGTATCAGTCTCAAATAATCGAACAGTTCATTTGCAATCAGATAAACAAGAGATAAAGTGTAATTATGATCATGTGTTCAATGAAGTTAGCGAGCAAAGCGATGTTTTCAACTATGTTCAACCATTATTGAACGATGTATTATCGGGTATAAATTCTTGTATATTTGCGTATGGTCAAACTAGTGCTGGAAAGTCATACACAATGGTTGGTCCAAATGGTGGTCAAAATATTCTCAAATGTACCAGAGACTTGTGGGGTTTGTTACCTAGAACAGCAGAATACTTACTTGGTATTTTAAATGAAAAGGCTGCTGATGGACAATTAATATTTTCGGTGAAAGCATCATTCTTGCAGATATACAATGAAAACTTATATGATTTACTGAGGTATGATTTACCAGTTAATTCGATAATTCAGAGCCCTTTTTTAAAATGTGATAATTTTTCATTTCTTAAACTTCTGATTATTTATGTCAATAGGGATTCTGGACCAATGATTGAAGATAAATTAATATTGAGTGAACGTGATTCAGAATATGAGTTAAAAATAAGAGAAGTAATTCCACACAAAAATAAATCAAGAGGATCCACTTTTAAGAATAATGGATCAATAAATCAATCAGGTGATTTATTTTCAGACATTCATCCAATGTTATAATTTAATTTATCTTACTTATCAATAAATTGATATTATAACAGTGAATGAAGTGTATGTGGCTGGTTTAAGTGAATTCCGAGTTCAAACAAGTAGTGATATTATGAGAATATTAGCAGTTGGTACAAATAATCGTATGACACGTTCTACTGATTATAATGCAACATCTTCACGTAGTCATGCTATATTGCAACTAACATTTGATATTCAACAACAGGAAGAGGGACAAACAATTATTTATCGTAGTAAATTGAATTTAGTTGATTTGGCAGGCAGTGAAAAAAACTCAACTTCAACTCAAGTATTAGAGAATAATCCAAAACATATGAAAGAATTGACATCAATTAATAAGAGTTTATCAAGTTTAGGAAATGTCATTGCTGCATTATCTTCTGGAAATAGATCTCATATACCATATCGTGATTCTAAATTAACTCGAATTTTACAAGATTCGCTAAGTGGTAACACTCGTACTATTTTAATTGCTTGTATTGCACCAACTATACTTCATGCAGCAGAGACATTAAGTACACTTCAATTTGCTGATCGTGCAAAAAGTGTGATGTTAACTGTTAAAGCAAATAGTATAGTTGATGACAAACAAGTCTTAATTAGAGCCGAAAATGAGATTTCTCGACTTAAATCATTATTAACACATGCTTTAAAACAAAAAGAAACTCCGAATGAAGATATGTTACGTAGAGCAAATGGTATGTCAGATATTGATATAAGTAACATTATTAAAGAAAATGAAAACTTAAAAAAAGAAATAAAAGCATTGAAATTAATTTTAAAATCAAAAGCTGCAACAGAACAACATAATAATGAATTGCAAATACCAGGTTATTTATCGAATAATTCATCTTTGCCATCATTAAGGAGATCTGTTTCTGCTTCAAAAAGTAATAATAATCGGAAAAATAATAATCATAATAATTATTTATTGGATTCTTATAATATTAATTCTCCATCTAAAAAATTAAAAAATAATGATAATTTTTATGATAATAGTGATGATAATAATGATTATTATAATGGTAATAATTCGCGATCGAATATATCAGAATCAATCAAATCTGCTCGTATGAGTAATGGCGAATATGGAATTGGAAATAAACAAAAAAGTTATAAAAATAATAATAATAACAATAATAATATGAATGATCCAACAAAATCTAATGAAATATTTTCAAATTTTTTGAATCGTTATCGTAATAATAGTGTAAACCCGGAGAGTGAAAATCGAGTTGATTTGAATCATAATAATCAAAGGTAAGAAACAATATTTGTTATTATTATTATTATTATTATTTATATTATTACACAAATCATAATAATCATAAATCAACATTTATACAATTATTAT
>VKHH01006631.1:0-16912 GCA_015144975.1 Epipyxis sp. PR26KG
AAATTTTATCAATAAGTATTTTAGTAAAAAAGTTCCATTGGTTTGAAAATTACACTGTCGAGAGTAGGTGGAAAAAGCTACTGCTGGGACTAGAATAAATGAATTAATGAATTAATTAAAATCAACTAACGTAAAAGACCTTTGAATATCCAGCTTTGAATGTGCTTTTTAAGGGTCAATTATCACATTAAAAGCAAGAAAACCCATACACTCAAACATTTGAAATCACATTTAATGGCCGTTATATCAGGCGTCATGTCCATACATACAACACTTAATTTATTTACTTTTTCCCTTTTTAACCCCCCCCCACCCGATAAGTGTGTTCCAACACACTTATCGGCTTAACTACCAGATAAGTGTGTTCCAACACAATTATCCAGATGATGAAATTGGCTTAATAGGAATAACTTCTGTGGTTACCGAATTGAAATAATTCTTCATTGTATTAATCTTACCACTTCCACCGAACGTATTTACAGACCGAATAATATGACAACTTTTGAATGTGACGAACTCTCTAAAATCATCAAGAAAACCCAATTGGAATTAATTCACTAAAAAAAAAATTAACATTTTCATTCGTTCATCAACTGTTTGATTTCATTTCTGGGATTAATAAAATCTTGGAGTGAACGACACCCATTGTTCAGCAAGTATAATATACTACAATGACCTACCTATCCCGACCTCTATGAAAAACATAAGCTAGCAGATCTGCCATTAGGTGTGTAGTGTGTAGTGTGTAGTGAGCAATTTTTATTGTTTATTGTACATTATACATTGTACAACTGTGAGCACCATATCCTTGATACCAGCAAATTACTGTAGTAATTTTGTTTACAAGTTAGAGCTTCGCCATTATGTGCGAAAATTTGAAGTATGTATACTTAGCATTTCAAGAACTCTTTCTAAATGATGGACTGCTGGTAATGGGAAAAGGTCTTGGTTTGCAATGTTTATTCTCAAAGTTTGTGAAATGTTACGCTAATGATCAAGATAGCTTGATAAAAAAGAAATTGATTTTTATAATTAATGGAAAAGATGTTGAAGAAGCTTGTCTAAATTTACTCTTGCAAGAAAACACACAATTGGGAAATCTTCCTAAAGTAAGATACTCCATATACTTTAATAGGTATTCATTGTTTTCTTTTATGCGCTTATAGTTTATCAGTAATGAGGTTAATTCACAAGAGCGAATTGATCTATACAGCGTTGGTGGTTGTTATTTTATCACCTCGAGAATTCTAATTGTGGATTTATTGGATAATAAAATTGATCCAGTAAATATTTCTGGAATATTAGTATACAATGCACATCGGTAAGTCTTTAAAGATAGCTAGCTCTAAGTAATTCCATTTTTACCCATGCTGTCGTGATATAATAATAGTCTTTCTGAGACTTCAATTGAATCATTTATCCTTAAAGTTTACCGTGAAAAAAATCGTGATGGCTTTATAAAAGCATTTAGTGATGATCCTGATTCTCTTAATGGTAGATTTGGGAAAGTTGAACGTTTATTAAAAGTATTGTATGTCAAAAAGTTATATTTATGGCCAAGGTTTCGATTAGAAATATCCCATATTCTCGAAGAGAGACAGCCTGAAGTTATCGAATTAGCACAATCGTTAACCATAAATATGACAGCAATTCAAAATGCAATATTAGTTTCTCTACAAACATGTATTAATGAATTGAAAAAGGCTTCACCTCAACTTGAAGTAAACTTTTTAACCCTAGAAAATGGATTGTTTCATAATTTCGATTATATTCTGAGGTCTCAACTGGATCCTGAATGGCACAAAATCCCATTTCGTACGAAGCAGCTAGTCTCCGATCTAGCAGTATTGCGCAAACTCCTGGATTATTTGATAAGATACGATGCTTTTTCTTTTTATTATTTGTTATTGAAAGTAAAGCAGTCCTCCAATGACCAAAATGCACCTTCACTATGGTAAACGATTTAAGTTTTGTCAAATGAATAATTATACCAATAATTAAATCTAATTATATTTTCAAATGTGCAGATTCAACAATTTGATGTTTATTTCCTTTTCCTTAAAAATAGGCTTACATCTGAAGCAGCTGATCATATTTTCAAGCGAGCAAAAGATCGTGTTTATCGAATACAATCCTTAAATATGAACACTAATGAATCAAATCTAATACCAGGTGCTTAATATTCATTAAGTTAAAACATGCCTTGATTTTATCTTCCTTTATTATTGTAGAAGCTGAAGAGTTTAGGAAATCCATATTCCATGAACTGGGATTGCAATCAGAAATAACACCAATTCTAGAATGTCCACCCAAATGGAAGCTATTACAAGAAATAATTAAAGAAATAAAAGTAGATTATAATAAGATCAGCAATAATAACAACAATAATAATGCTAATTTTTTATCTAATCAAGGTCGATTATTATTAATTGTTAAAGATGAATTAGCATTAACACAGATACGTGATGTTATTATCAATGGTGATGAATATGTTATGGATCAGCGCTATCGATGGTTTATATCACAGCAAAGTGCTGATATCCGTGCAAGAGTTGGTAATTCTAAACTCAAACCTTCAATAAGGATCAATAATAATGACGGAAAGTCAAAACCTATTTCTTCAAACAACAATAAAAATGATAAAAATTCAGTTTCTTCCACTATGAATGATTTAAAAGATGGTATCGTAGCAATAAATCAATCTGCTTCGGGTAAGTTATACAACTATTTTTCTTTGTCCTCAGAAGATCTTAATGCGACAGTTTGCGATCATTCAAAAACAATAATCCAATTTATTCCTTATATTGCTTTCCAAACTGTGTAACAAAATAAATAATTGTTCAATAGCTTCTAATAAATGAATATTGTCAATTAATCTGATGAAGTACAGTATAATGATAATATTTTATTTTTATGATTGAATAATAATAATAATATTTCAGTCCGAATTGAACATTATTATTCATATTCATTATTCAAAAAGTTTTTATGAATTTTACCGCATTGTAAAAATAATTTAGGGTTGAATGATCAAATGTTGATTGCGCCAAGTGTTGTTTTAGAAATGAAATTTAATCAAGCAATGAGCGAAGAAGATGAATTGATTCAAAACAATTTTATGGGATTAAAAATCTCTAAAAAAGATCTAATGTCTTTGCACTTTGAAAATCAACTTATTTTAATTCAGGTTAATTATATTAACATTTTATCTTATTTTTTTATGAAAATTTAAAAATTGTTTCAAAAAATAATTGTATTTTTTCGATGTTTTTATGTATTATTGGGAAAACATATTCGAATTCTTTAATATGTGCTTCTAATGTATAAATTATACTAGGCACAGCTATAACAATGTTAACATTTTTAATTTTTGCTTTGATGTGAAACTAATTTTAGGAACGAATTCTACAACTTTCACCAGCTGCAGTACCAACACAGCAATCATCAACCGAAGAAAAGAGAGTAATCAATGAGTTCTATAAAGATTTGGATAATATTAATAATTACAATGAAAATGAATTTGATGAGATATATGATGATGTCCATAATACTAACGTTGAAACAAACGAGAAAATGGTTGATAATAAAATGAAAACGGGGAAGAAAACAGGAAATAATAGTAGTAATAACAACAGTAAAGGAAATAAGCGTACCATACAATCATTGTTTGGACAGCAAACAAATAATAAGAAAGTAAAAAATGACCAAACCAGTCATACGAATCTTGATGAAGTGGATGATACTGCAGATGACTTAGAGGAAGAAAATAAGCTGACAGCGGCTTTTCTTGATCCTGATTTTCACATTTCCGTAGTCACACAAAACCAAATTAATCAAAATTTTAGTTTATTATTTGACATGCAACCTGCATATATTATTCTTTATGATTCAGATATTGCTGTGATGAGAACTATTGAAGCTTATCAAGCAACCACTCCAGTGATTATTAAACTCTATTGCCTGTTATACGGTATGTTATTTCATTCTTCCTCATCATTACAAACTTAACTGTATATTATAATTGATATGGAATATTTGCATTTTAAGATTATTTTTGTTTTATGATGTGTATTCATATTCGTATCAGGATATGTTCTGAGTTGATAATGAAGTCAAAATTTTAACTTAACATACCAATAAGTATTTTCTCCATTATCATTCGTTGTGTTTTATCGAGCTTGACAGTTGTTTTTGCTGTTCACAGATTCAAGTGCTGAGGAGCATCGTTATGTGGGGGCTTTAGCCAAAGAAAAGAAAGCATTTGAATCACTTATATCAATCAAAGAACATCTTGTTGTTTCATTACCTGATAATCCTTTAGATTTAGAAAATGAAAAAGCTGCTGATTTTAGTCTTAATTCCTCATATAATGATACAAGATTATCAAAAAATAATAATGTCAATAAAACAAGAAAGATTGTTGTTGATGTTAGAGAATTTCGGTCAATATTACCTTCAATTCTATATAATAATAAGTTCGAAATAGTTCCAAGGACATTATACATTGGAGATTATATATTATCACCGGACATAGCGGTTGAAAGGAAAGGAATTTCTGATTTATTCCAATCTTTTGCTTCTGGAAGACTATATAATCAAATCGAAGCAATGAGCAGATATTATAAATATCCTGTTTTGTTAATAGAATTTAATCCAGATAAACCCTTCACACTTGTGGTAAGTCTGCATTAAGATGAGAATATTCACATGTGCAAGATGCACAAGTCGTAATTTCTCCCATTATAAATGAAACGAATTCATTTTAATACGATTTTATTAAAGAGATTATTGCTCTTTTCTTTTATGACTGTTATCGATATTATTGGATATCTGCTATAGGCGCCAGGTGAAATAACATCAGAAATACAACAAAATTCAATTCTTTCACGTATATCAATTCTAACTCAATCTTTTCCGAATTTAAGATTACTTTGGTCAAAGTAAGTATTATTGATATTTCAGAAGGAAATATTAACTGAAATTATATAACATACCAGACTCTTCCATAATTAATATTGGAATGAATCATTTTGCATGATCAATGATATGAAATTGTATTATTATTTTATTTTGATATCATCATACGGTATGATAATATATCTTAGATCTCCCGCCGCAACTGCGGACATATTTAGAAGTATTGTCATAAACCATGAAGAAGTGGATGTTATGAAAGCAGTAAGCCTTGGAGGAGTCGGTGAAAATAATGAGTCCGATATACGTGAAGAAGAAGATGCAAGAATTAACGCTCAAGAAATTCTACTTACTCTACCAGGTTGTAGTACAAATATGTTCGAGTCATTTTATAATTATATTGTTTCGATTATTGTTTATATTATTATTACATATTCATATCAATGATAATTATTATCATTTTCAAAAAGAAATCTCAACAATTTGCATTTATTTCAAAATATGAGTAAGATCATAGATATTTTCCATATTTTCACTTTGAATTTTTTTTTTATATTAATTATTTTTGATTATATTTTATAGGAATAAACCCTTTGAATTATTCAGAGATTATAAATAAAGTGGAGAATATAGCAGAATTGAGTAAAATGAGTGAGAATGAGTTGTCACCGTTGATTGGTCCGATAAATGCGAAGAAATTAGTTGCATATTTTCGACAAAGAATTGTTTGATTACTTCTTAACATCTGTATATCAATTATATTTATTATAATTATCTACATAATTATAATATGGTTACTGCATTGCGCGGTTTCTTCCTATTATAAAAAGATGAATGAATGAATGAACTCTAACTAAACTATGATTACCCCTTTTCTCGGCGTTTTAATTTATTGTTTGAAAGAAGACTCGAATTGTTCAGTAATTTTCCTTTAAAAAAAGCTTTACCATTAAAAATCTTCTTTTTCATAAAATCCTGGAAATAGAAAAGTCCTTCAAACGAACAATTCGAGTCTTCTTTCAAGCAATATCAGGGGGGGGGGTAAATGGCCTAGTGAGATATTCATCATCATATAATATAAACTTAAATACTTTGATCGATCAAAATTTGAATTACCTTAATAACATACTATATTATTATTCCGTTAATTTTTTATTCTACATTTTAATATTATTCTACCACCACGAAACAATTCTTTAAAAGAATCATCAACAATGACCACCAGCTGTAGCGGCAAAATGGTTGGTTGTCTGGTAGGACATGATTTTTTTTATCTTTGTAGAGGGATAAAAGTGGTGGTCTGGTAATGGAATTTAAGGTAGATCAAAAATCAGTAAATTATGATCAAATGTATTTTAAAACTTAAAATGAGAAATATATATTCTTGAAGTTATGAAACTGATGAAATTTTACGGATCAAATACTCCATGATTAGCACCAGTGCTTGTCCATCACTCACAGACAAAGAGAGACCAATCAAAGGTGAATCACACCAAGTATTGACTGGTGTAATCGCAGAATTATCATTTTGAAATCCTAACGCTAGCAATTTATCATAAGCAAAATGTCCAGATGGAACATGAAATGTTATCATTTTTAATGCAACAACACCATTGCAATTGGAAATTAAACCGGAAGCTATGTTGGTTAATATTGAGTAAAGGCATTGATATGATAAATTCTTGTGACGATAAGAAGGATCAATTGCAAATCGGTCTATTATTACATGACAGCTGCGATCTTGTGCTATATTTAATCGAAATCGTGCAATTGCTACCGGTAAATCTCCCACTATAAATATTATCAACGAAACCAAATCAAATAATCACTATAATAATTCTTGATGTTAAAGCACTTACTTGACGCGAGCATATGAGTTGAGTTAAATTCTATTTCTGGTTCAATATCATCATTTGAATCAGAATTTATAGCGTTATTATCGATACTATCATTTACATCAATATAAATGTGTAAATTAGGCGATGATAATTTGCATTCTTGGTAAATATTTTTTCTTATTTCATATATCTGATCCAAATAATAAGCATATAATTCCTTTGGTTCGTCACTTTGGTGAAAATATTGGATACGAAAAGATCGCTTGTCAATGGATTTGGTCTACATTATAATTATAATTTCAATTTCAATAACTCAACTACTATTGTTACAAAAATGAATTATGTAGTACTCACACGCATTTTTGTGAAAATTTGAGACTTTCCAACATGTCCACAAATCGTACATTTAATTCCTTTAGAATAATAGTAACATGGTAAACATATCCATTTACGGTTTACGGGGAAGCTAAAGTATTTGAAGGTGAAATTAGAATTACAGAATATCACCTTGAATATGACGGTGTGAACAAGTTGCGCACACAGGTATTGTTTCATCAATCATCTCTTAAACAAAACGTCGCAACAATCAAACTACTTTACAGAAAATCAAATTCTAAACTTAAAACCAAAATACCAACAAATAGCCAAATACAAAATTCCAAAATTATGGTTTTTTTGTTTTTTATGTAAAAATTACAAGAACAACACTTCTTTTACTTTAGAAGTATGTAAAACTTGGAATAGGGGAACTATAGTAAAAGGAATTCATTTTAGTTTCCGGTAATAAGAGAAATAACTTATAATAATTGATAAACTCTGTGTGTGTGTAAAAAAATTGTTAAACCCTTCCGGACTTCCGGAAAGAGTCACAAACTTTTTTTTTTTTTTTTTTTTTTTTTTTTTGGAAAAACTTTCTTAAACTTTTTTATAAAAAACAGTTTATTATTTATCAGGTTTATTATACACTCTTAATTTTATTTGCTGCATTAGAATGGTTCTTATATAAGCTAGTAATGATTTGTTGATATATCGGTGGATTTAAAATTTAGAATACTTAACTTTAGGCAAAAACGAATCAACATATAACAATATCACAATATCACACCTATTAATTTTGTTTCTCTATTACTCTATTACATCAACTCAGTTTAGAACATTTTTTGTTGCGTCATTTTGTTTGAAAAGAAATCTTCACCGGTTATTTTATTTTAAATTTCATTAAAGATTACCTAATAAGTCATACTTTGATCAATGTCAGCACTAAATCGAAAAATACCATCATTTGTTGTTGATCAGGCCAATCCATCTAACACGACTGGTAGCACTGATTCTATTAAAGTGATTGTTAGATTCAGACCATTAAAAGGTTCAAATCTAATAACTTCATCCCGTGGTTCAACAAAAAATCAATCAGTTAAAATTCCCAATGGTGCAAATACAGTCATTGAATCGTTTAAATTAAATGAAGAAAGAGGAGAAGTTGAGTTTTGTTCAGATTATTCAGATAACAAATTGTTTAAATTTGACAAGGTACATTTAAGTTGGATCTTCTTGTTATTGCTAAGTGAAAATCTTAAAGATTTTGCTCAGTTCTTATTGATATTTATTTATGAATTAAAATAAAAAATCACATTTCCTCTTCGTACTTAATTTTCGAAAGGTTTTTGGGGTTGATACTACCCAATCACAAGTGTTTGATGAAGTGGGTGGAGTTGTTCAATCCGTTATGGCTGGTTTTAATGGCACTATTCTTGCATATGGCCAAACCTCTGCAGGTAAAAGTTGGACGATGGAAGGTCCGTCGTTATGGGATACAGAGTATCAAGGTGTTATTCCTCGTTGTGTTGACAGTTTATTTGATGCGATTAATAAAGCTGATTCTGATATTCAATTCCAAGTTACGATATCATACTATGAGATTTACTGTGAAAAAGTGAGGGACTTATTAAATCCGCAACAAACAAATTTAAAAATTCGAGAATCAAAAACAGAAGGCTTTATTGTTCAAGACATAACAGAGATCTATTGTACTGATCGAGAAGGTATACTTCGAGTTATTGAATTAGGAAAAACGAATAGAGCATCAGCGCCCACATTGATGAATGCAGAGAGTTCTAGAAGTCATAGTATTGTGTCTATATTGGTCAATCAGAAAAACATGACCTCTGGTCGAAATAGAAGAGGCATGTTGTTTTTAGTTGATTTGGCAGGTTCTGAAAAAGTTTCCAAGACTGGTGCAAGTGGAATGAGATTAGAAGAAGCAAAGAATATCAACAGTTCATTAACGACTCTAGGAATGGTGATAAATGCATTGTGTGATGGTGCTAATCACATTCCGTATCGTGACTCCAAATTAACATTATTATTACAAGATGCTTTGGGTGGTAATAGTAAAACAACGTTAATAATATGTTGTAATCCTGAAATGAAGCATTCACCTGAGACAGTCTCAACCTTACGGTTCGGTGAACGTGCAAAACGAATTAAAAATAATGCAAAAGTAAATGAAGATTTTTCTATTGAAGAATTAAAAGCAATGTTATTTGCCGCAAGGAAAGAAATCGAATTATTGAAACGAAAATTAAGACAATTCACCTCAAAAGGTGTTGTTTTGCCGAATAATAGCATTACTAATAATGATTTAGATAATATCGACGATCTAGATGGGGATACCAGAGATGATTTCACTGTTGATAGCATGAATGATGATAATTTTAACACAAGTGAATTGAAATTGAAATTGAATAATATGCAACAAGTGATTGAGCAGCAAAGAGAATTGATTGATATTTTAAATGGTAGAGTTGAAACATTTGAGGAAGAAATCGATGAAGAAAGATTAAAGTGCGTCTTATTTGCATACAATTATTTTATTATTTTTATTATTGTTATATTTTATGATATAATAGAACTCTAGCAGAACAAGAGATTGCTCTTTTACTTGAAGCTGAGTGTGAAGCATTTAAAACTACAATTCAAGATTTAGAAGCGAAATTGATCAAGGTACTACTGCACATTCTAAATATTGTTTTATTTTGGATTAAAATTTTGTTAATCATTATCTTTAAAATCTAATTTATTCGCAAATAATCATCAATATTCTTTTTATATTTCTTTAACTTGTTAGTCGAATTTAGAATCAAAGCGAAGAAGTTCAAAATCCGAAGGCTTTGCCGCTGCGAATAGGTAATTATCACAAATTAATACATTATTATAGTGATAATAATAATAGCTATAATAATTTTTTCTCAGCATGTCCATCGATGATGAATTTATTAACTCTCCAACTGTTACTTCTTCTGGTTTTGGAGCCCATAATCATACAAAAGAACGAAATGGTAGCTTAACTAGTCAAGGTCGGTTAGAGTCCACCAACTCCTCTGCTGGAGTAGCGAATGGATTATCAGAAATGATTGATGAGAATTATCATATTTCATCGAATTATCAAACTGTTTTCGCTTCACCTCAACACAGAGCGAGTCTAACCAGTCAATCAGAAAATAGATTATCAGGCATGTTTGCCACTCCTGTCGATGAAAATTCAGAAATCAAAAAAATGTCGATATTTGAATTAAGCGAAACAGGTCGAGCTTTGAAATCAACAATGGAATCAGAAATCGAAAAATTGCAATCTTTACGATTATTCAAAGAATCAGGTAAGAATATTCCCCATAGTAACATAGTAACATACTGTATTAACTGAGCGATCAATTCCGGAATTATTTTCACTTTTTATCTGTTTTTCAACTTCGATATGCTGTAACGCTTTTCGCTAATTTTACTTGCGATGAATTGAATAACTTATCCAATCGAATACATTTCATCAGAGACGATATCAGCTCAAACAACATCACAAGAATTTGCTGACAAATATATTCGATTACGGGAAGAATATGAGACTTACATTCAGCGCCTAATGTACAAACTTGTGCAAGAACAGCAGACACGTGCACATGTGGAAGACAGATTAGAAGATGCATTGGTAAGCTATGCTACATCATCCATTCATTATTCAACTACCCGTTGTCAATTGAACATTCTTGCAATAGTATTTATAATTATTATGATTATTTACAGCAACGGTTGTGGCGCCAATCAGAAACTATGACTAATAATAGCTCCAAATCAAAAGGATTTTTTAATAATTTATTTTCAAGTTCAAGTGGAAATGCTAATAATGCTAATAATGCTAATATATCCAATAATAATGCTACAAACAATTTGTCTCTTAAAAAGTTATCTGTCGATTCGAATGATAATAATGGAAGTGTTTCTCCTGTTTCAGCAGTTAATAATACAACTGCTCAATCTGAAAGGTACAGCATGTTTATAAAAATAATAGTTTTTATGATGAATGAATGACGAATGATGTAAGCCATGATAATACCAAGTCATTTCATGACAGGTTATACGATAGACCATCACTGTTTAGTAGGGTATCTCTCCTCTGAAATCATATAATTCTAATTCTAACTATCATTGATAATTATTTTTTGACCACAGGGAGGTTAGCATGGCTCGTTCATTGGAAATCGCTCAAATGAAAATAAATCAATTAAAAACAGAATTAGAATCGCACAAAGAAGCTCAATTGATTGTTTTAGAAACAAAAGAATCGGTGATGAGAACACTCGTGAAGAAAAACTCGCTACTGACAATTGAGGTAATCATTATTATTCTGGTTAATATTATTACAATATTAGCTCATGTTTATATTATTATAATTTGATTTGAATAATGCAATTAACATATTTTTTGTTTTTTAATTAAGATTTTAATTCACTATTTTTATTGAAAAATAATAAAAAAAATTATGAATAATATTGATTCCTTGGTGTATTTGGTTCTTACTTCTTCTGCCTTTGCATGGTTGATGATTGTGTTGTTATGATATTTATCAGCACATAATCGGAGAATCTGGTTTATTTTTAGATATTTTCAATATTTTTGTTAAACTTTGCTCACTTCTTAATTTTGCTAAGTGACCAAAAATCACTTGTAATCTAAGGTTAGCAGTTGTTTCAGAACCGAAATTATCACATTAGACTGGTATTTTATTTATCAATTCAAGCAAAATAAGATAAATTTGACAAGTCGTTCAAGAAAAGGGGCTTTTCAAATAGTTTTTATCTTAAATAATTATCTCTTCTTTGATGTGAATTGATGTTAAAATTACTGTTCAATTAGTTACTTTCGCTGTTACCTTTTGTTACAAGTGATCATTTTGTCACTGATGATGATTAAAATAGGGAGCAGAGTTGAAAACAACTACTGGACTTCATTAAACCATCTTATTTTTTATTATTCTAAACCTTTAAGAGATCTCTTAAATAAAATTATGCTACTACTTCATTGACTGAAACTTTCTTACAACACTTATTTATTATTATGGCTATTTTAGCGAGATACACTTCATAAAAGAACTGAAGAACTCACCTCAACTGTAGAAATATTATCCAACTTATTAAAGAATGTCCAAGGATTGAAAGTGTCCATTAATCATCCAACTCCGAAAAATAATATTAAAAATACTATTCAAGGTGGAGGCGCAGCTAAAGATGCTCAATTACAACAATTAAGACAACAAGTGAATGATTTGGACTTGGGATAATAATAATATAATAATAATAATGATAATAATAAAAATAATAATAAAAATAATAATAATAATAAAAATAATAATTATAATTATAATAATAAATCGTTTTTAAATTTTGTTTGTGTTGGGAATTTACTATCGGATAGCATATCCATCGATATTCTAATAACAGAATTAAGGTCAATGAATAAATTTTGGTACAATTTGATATTCTAGAAATTGATGATTAATGTGTTATTTCATTTGGATATAATACTATTAGAACTTACATTTAACTATTGTAAATAATAATTACTTTTTTCATAAAACGATTTCATTTCAATTCTTTTAAAGGATGTGTCTTATTCAAAAGAGACTTAATCAAGATAATCAAGATAATCTATTCTATTTGTGTATTATGATCATTATGATTTTGTTCTAAATGAAGGTTTTATTTTTATAATAATATTTTTAAAATACCACTTCTGTTAATTATTTATGTAAGTCAAAATTACACCTCACCAAAGAGACAATAAAACATCACCTTTAATATTAGAAGAATGTATATGTAAATTACGATGATTTATTATTATTGAAATCATTTAAACTTTATATTTAGGAACAAAATAATTATAATTCGGAATTATAATAATAATATTTTCAGATTTACTATAATATAAAGTCAATTACTTCATGATCATATCATAATTATTATAATTTCTTTTCTTTCGTGGGTTTGGAAAGAAATGAAGGAGGAGGGAGAGTTTTTTTCCAAGAATTGCCATTTTTATTTTGTTCGTGAATATATGATTCAATCCTATTATCATTGCTATGATTGTTCGAATGTTTATTGTTATTATCATTATTATTATTTGCAATGAAAGTTGGTTCTTTTAATAAATAACGAGCTAAGAATGTCCTCATATCATTTGGCATACCATCTGGCCAACTCTTCACTCGCTTATATTTTGAAGGTGTATTAGAACTTGGATTTAATCCTTCCAAATCAAATAAATCAAAACCTAAATTAATAACAAAAGAAATGGAAAAAAATGATTACAAACTATTCTATCATCAATAATGCTGAAATAACAAATCGTTTGTAACTAAGAAAATGCAATACCGTCAAATTGCAAATTAGAAGTAAAAGTAATTAAGATTATATCGATCTCAATCATTGGAAATCATAATACCATACCTGTAGCTGCTCTTTGTATGACTCCTACCCATCTATCCTTCGATGTTAACATAAAATAATCATCACAAATATAATATATTTGAGCGAAATCACCCAATAAAAGGGGCGTTCGTGCACCATAATTATTCCATGCTGTTGCAATAAGCAATGGATTAATCATTAACACAGGAACACAACGAAGAGCACCATGGAAACAAATAGTTTGTACAGATTCTAACAAATCAGACTCACTATCATTTATCACTTTAATATTATCAGGACAAAATATAATATACATTTCATCATCATTATAAATGTACTCATTAGTTGTATAAGATATTATAAAACGAGAATTAAGCTTTTCAATATCATGATCAATATTGTCATTATCATTGCTATTGCTGTTACTATTTCTTTCAAAATTAAATTTATTATGAGTTGAAACATGACACACTATCTTATCATCCAAAAAATCGATTATTGTTAAATTATTAATAGTTTGTGCAATTGTTTTGCAATATTCCATACTATACTTCTTATCAATATAGACATGGATTGTGGATAATTTTTCATCAAATAATTTCGACACGAAATAAAATAACCATTCAAAAAATAAGCGATCCTTCGCAATTAATCGACATTTAATATCAACACGCAATCGCTTAATGCTACTAATTAAACCAATTTTAGTTGAAAAAGCAACATCTTGAGCCAGCTCTTCAGTTGTTTTAGGAAAGAAAGGTGGATTTTCAATACTTGAAAAACCAGAGTACGTATTACTATCACTAAAAACACTACTACTGCACTGTCTGCAACTAGAAAAAGTATATTGAGTTAATTTCTGATGCAATAATGGATTGTTTGGTAAAAAATAACTTTTGTATTGCTTGGTCAGTAAAGAAAAAGTTATTCTCGTGTCGCATATCATGACAATAAAGACGAACAGTAATTGCATGCTCAGCATTATATAAAAATTAAATGTGAAACAAAATTAAGTATAAGGATCAATTTATAATATTCTTCCTATTTTTTTCCATTTACAACACTAATTGTAATAAAAAGTAATCAGTTCGATATGATGATATGATATCACATATCGTATCAATAATTTAAACTATACGTTATCATTTGAAATACTTCAGTACTAAAACATAATAATTATATATTTTGTGCCGAAAACTATTGAAAACGTTAAAAAAGTTAAGTTAAAACGTTAAATATGAAATGGTATAACGTTAAGTGGTGATTTTACGCAACAAATGATAATTATTACTTACAATAATAATGCTTGATGCATCTGTTAATTTCCTCATTGTATTACCATTACTGATGATATAATTGATACTTGCACTAATCTTACCACAATAATTACTTTGCGCCACCTTTTAGCGCTAGCATAATTATACCCATACTAGTATATACTTTCCAGGGGAGATATAGATATATTCTTCCCCACATACTGATCGCTCTAGAGCTTTCTGTGTTCTCGCATGAAGTCAGATAAAAATTAAACTTTCTTAGCCAATTATTATACAAGCTAAATAATCAAAACTTTTAAAAATATTGTTAATATTGCTAAAAAAAGCTGTTATAACTCGCGTCTATACATATTCAGAAATAACATTACTTATCATATAAAATGATAGAAATATAATGATATTTAATATACAATTTATATTGTAAAAGCTTGTGCCATTATGGCACAATTTGTAATACGTTTTTACCCAAAGCTTTTTTTGAATGAATCTTTTCAAATATATCCCAGATACCCTGTTGAGTGAAAGGATAAATTTCATCAATGGGAATTATTAATTTTTTCTCACTTATTAGTTTAATCATTTCATTTTGTGAACATGTATCTTGACGAGCAGCAAAGAAACTAGCGAATGCAAACCTTGGCATAAGTGCTTGAGGGTTAAAACCAGCGTCGATACTTGCTAACGATACAAATGTTCCTCCATATTTCACTAATCCCTCTGTTTGCATATTTTTGAAAGTTTCAGGATCTCCAACACAATCAATAATCATATCAAAATCTCTATGTCCAGTTTCATCCTCTAACCACCATTTCTTTTCATTATAATTA
The DNA here is from genome assembly GCA_015144975.1 of Epipyxis sp. PR26KG. NCBI lineage: Eukaryota > Chrysophyceae > Chromulinales > Dinobryaceae > Epipyxis > Epipyxis sp. PR26KG. The sequence continues at coordinate 15,594 of VKHH01006631.1, forward strand.
ATAAGCTCATCCGCACCGAATTGTTTCACAAAATGAAAAGATCGAGAACTAGTGGTGGCGGCCACCCATGCACCACGTAATTTTGCCAGTTGTATAGTTGCAAATCCGACACAAGTTGATCCACCAAGTATGAGGACCTTGTGGCCAAGCGATAACTTTACAGCATTTAAAGTCTGATGAGCACTTGTAGCAACCATTGCTTGGGAAGCAGCAAGAATGTGGGGTACATCAGAGGGTTTGTGTGAGAGACAAGAGACGCGTATCGCTATATATTCTGCAAATCCACCTGCAATAGGATGATTTCCATCTTGGTGATGTTTGATACCCCAGTTTAGGCCAAATACTTCGTCTCCTACTTTAAAATCAGACACATCAGAAGTAACACTTTCAATCACTCCGGAAAACTCATAACCAGGTGTGAAGGGAAATTCCATTGGCCAAATTATATGATGGGCTAAATATCTTAACGGTGCGACTACACGAAATACTGTTGGGAGAAAACTGAGAGAAAATGTTTTAATATCAACAGGATTTATTGCTGAAGCATGGATTTTGATTAGAGCATATCCTGTTGGTGGGAGAACGGGCTTCTGAACACTCAACCACTTAATTTCGCTGTAATTTGTAGAGTGGCGATTGTATTGTGCTGCTTGCATAGTTTCGTTCAGATTTTTATGTGCATTACCCATCGTAATATTTACTAATAATACAGTGTATCAGCAAACTAAAGTATTAAACTGTATCTGTGTAACTTACGAATAGTTACAGTGATTTGAAACTTACCATAATCGAAATACCGCAAAGTGAAAGTTACAGCAAGAGAGAACAGATATCGACACATATTTTTAACTTTCTATATAATTCTTACAGTTTCGTAAACGGTTTCATTTTTTTATTAAGAAATTTGAAATTTCGATTTTTTGTGAATAATGAAATTGCTCTTTTTGAATGTCCAATTAATTCTGTTCGATGTATTGCTCATAATAACAATGGTTCTCGATGTAAAAGACGTGTGTGTATAGGTAGTCCATCATATTGTTTTGGTCATTTGCCGTTGTATTGACATTTAAAAATGATGAATTCTACAATAATACCACATTATGGAAAAGGAGTATTTGCATTTGATAAAACAAAAGGAAATAACGAAATAATATTTAAAAAAGGAAATATAATTTGTGAAAGTAAACTTTTATTAAATAAGAATATTTAGCTATGATTATATTTATTTACATGTTATTATCAATTGTACAGTCCCAAATCCCCGTAAGATACCATCTGCAGGGGTGGGGAAACTTCACAACCACAAATGCGAAACCCCT
>VKHH01006632.1:0-16911 GCA_015144975.1 Epipyxis sp. PR26KG
TTTTCTTAACTTTGTCAAGTGCTTGTACGACTAGATCACTTTCTAATGGCATATCTTCAGCCACTCGGAAATTCTCCATTAAACCTAATCATAATTATTATTAAAAATGAGAATAATTTTTCTGATTTTATAATTGTTATTATTATAACTATTATTATTATTGTTGATTGTTATTATTATTATTGTGTTCTTATATTACCTGACATTTTATCAGCTCCAAATACTTTGAAGATGTCATCCTCCAGGGATAAAAAGAATCTTGTAGCTCCAATGTCACCTTGACGACCAGCACGTCCACGTAATTGATTATCAATACGACGACTATCATGTCTTGCAGTACCTATTAACATAATAATAAATAATAATAGTTTTTATAATAATAATAATAATAATAATAATAATAATAATAATAATAATAATAAAAATATTCATAATTAATTAATATACAAATGATTATATATTTTATAAAAAAATTACAAACAATATTAGCATATTGTATCATACCTATGACATATAATCCTCCTAACGCCTTAACTCGTTCTCGTTCCTGTTTAATCACTTCATCGAATTCATTCGTCAATTTATTAATTGCACTTCTTAATAATTTTATCTCCGGATTATTTAATGGAGCTGAATCACCAGCTTGAGAAACAAAATCTTCAACAATTAATCGATTTAATGAGCCTGTATTTGTATTGCTTGTCGAAATAATAGTAGATTTATCATCTAAAATGGTATCAGAACATGAAATAACGGATTGTTTTAAGGCTAATTCAGACTTGTATGAAGGTGTGATTGGAAGGTCAATGTTTAGGTATGCACATAATGATGCGATAGAAGGTAGTGCTAATACATCAGGATCTGTTTCTTCGACTACTACATCATCCTATAATTAGAATATTATCATATAAAAATAAGATATAAAATGTTTTATTTAGTCATAATTGTACACATCAACGAGATAGACTTTCATCCATTTTATCAAATCGATTATTTAGTGACAGAGTTACCACTTGGTTTCTAGTCACAGCGGTAGCACTGGAACTGGTGTGTTGAGCTTATATTGCGCTGTTTCACTCAGCGCATGTCGGTTACCACTAGGCTAGACGTAACCGACATGCGCTGAGTGAAACAGCGCATCCAACACCTAGTTTCCTATGCGGTAGATCCGAAGTAGTAATATAAATGTATAAACGATAATATGGCTCAATAGCATGACAATGCCACCTTTGTAATTGACAGTCGTGGTGCCGGCTATAAACTATAAGATAATTATATTTAATAGTTTTATTACCTCAACGTCTACCACAGGTTTATCTTCATTTTCTTCAGATTCAATTGTTTTTACTTGTGTTAATTCTTGAATATTACTAGGTAGTTCTGTTAATCCTAACTTGACTAATAACATATGCTTTGCGATGACCTTTGCAATTCCTTTCGCTGATCCACCAAGAATAATATCAGTTCCTCTACCTGCCATATTTGTGGCAACTGTTACTGCACCCAATCTACCAGCTTGAGATACAACTTCACTTTCTCGTTCAACATTTTCTGGTCGAGCATTTAATAAACGAGCATTCACACCTGTTATAATAATAGTATAAATAATAATAAATTATTATAAAGAGAATAAATAATAAGTATCAAAAAGAACAGAGGAAAAAACAATAATAATTATTTATAATTTGAAAATCCTAATAATAATAATACCAAGGTCTTTCAATGCTTGTGTTATCTCTTCTGATGATTCAACTGAAGTTGTTCCAATAAGAATTGGTCTTCCTTTCTCATGAGTATTTATAACATTTTTTAATAAAGCTTTCATTTTTCCATTTTGAGTTCTAAAGACAGCATCTGGATTATCACGTCTGGCTATTGGCAGAGCAGTTGGAATGGGGAATACTTTCAATTTATACACTTCAAAAAACTCGCCTGCTTCTGTCAAAGCAGTACCAGTCATGCCAGACAATTGTGGGAATAAACGGAATAGATTTTGATAAGTTACTTTTGCTACAACCTTTTGAAAAGCAATATATATTGATAAATAAACAATAAAATAAAAATAATAAGGATGTGCAATAAGGTGCTTGAGAAACGAAAGAAAACTGGAAGTTTTATGAGGGGTTTTAAAATTTGTTTTATACGAATTTAAGACGCGAAATGTCAAGAATAAACCGAGAACTGTGGCAAATACTAAACTGTCAATTGCGGTACATACACATACAACTTTTGTGTTCTCGCGAAGGGAAATTACTGAACTGTTTTTCTACCGCTGAACGGTAAACCGAAGGTATTCTTTCATTTCGCTAATATGAAAATTATATTGAATTAATGTAAGTAACCTGTGTTTCACTGGATACTTTTAACCCTTCTTTAGCTTCAATTGCTTGCTGCAATCCATCACTAAATCGTCGGCCAGTGAGTACTCTACCAGTGAATGCATCAATAATTGCGATTTCCCCATTATTATTGACAATATATTCTTTATCTCGATTAAATAAATCTTTTGCTTTTAATCCATTTATAATATAGAACGCCCAAGGGTCATTCAACTCAAATAAACCCTTACCAAGAATTTGTTCACAGAATCTAAAGCCTTCCACGGTCAATTCTATTTTTTGTTCTTTTTCTTTCACTTCATAATGCTTGTTTTTCTCAAGATTTTGAGCGATTTTTGATGATGTTAAATATTTGTTAATTGGTCCATTTCCTTTCCTAGAAATAATTAATGGTGTCCTTGCTTCATCGATCAAAATACTATCAGATTCATCAACAACACAAAAGTTATATGGACGAGTTTGGACGACATTTTCTAATGACATTGCAAGATTATCACGTAAGAAATCGAATCCTAATTCTTGATTTGATAAGTAGGTAACATCACAATTATATGCTTCTCTTCGTTGAACTTCTGTTTGATATGATTGAACAACCCCTACTGTCATACCTAAAAATCGGAATACTTGACCCATCGTTTCACCATCTCTTCGAGCTAAATAATCATTTGTTGTGACGACATATGCACTCTCTTTTGTTAGTGCATTCAGATAAATAGGCAATATAGCAACAAGTGTTTTTCCTTCTCCGGTAGCCATTTCAGCTAATCTTCCATCATGTAGAGCCATTCCTCCAATCAGCTTGAATAATTAGCAAATATATTATTATTAATTGAATATAATAATTATATAATAATTATTATTATTATTCACGCGCAGCAATTATTACTATTATTTCAAAAGATATCTTACTTGAACATCAAAGTGACGCAACTCTAATACCCTCCACGATGCTTCACGAACTACAGCAAATGCTTCTACTAATAATGAATCCAATGTTGCACCTTTGGATAATTTTGATCTGAACTCTTCAGTTTTAGATTTTAACTGGTCATTGCTTAATTTTTCGAATTCTTCTTCTAAAGCATTGATTTTTTCAACAGTTTGCATATATGTTTTAAGCTGTAAATCATTTTCTGTTGCAAGATTTTCAGCAGTATCTGTCCCACCTACAATTTTTTTGAAACTATCCAACAATCCCATCTAAATACAACATAGCAGGTTTATGATGGGATAAATAACTTGAATGTGAAATGCAACTGTAAAACTTATTCATATTTGAGCTCATTGTTCTCTTTATGAAACACAGAAATAATGAACAATAAATAATACTATTTAGTACTTCAACACACAAATTTGAATAATCAAAATATTGTGAATCCAGTATATTTGCAGCTTACCTGCAATGACATCGACCTTCGCGTATAAGCAGCAGAAGCTTGAACATATGGATGATGCGCATCATTAGATCTGCTAACTGTAATTGTTGATGGAATTTGATTTTTTAACCACCATCCATAAATGTGGACCACACCAACGAAAGCTAAAAGTATTTGCAAGCAAACTATCATACGAAATACAAATAGCTAGAACCACTTATGCTTTCAGTAAAAGGTGAAAAGTACAGTGTAAGTCAACTGATATAATTTCTGATGTGGAGATGTGGAACATTTTGTTTTTCGAATGAAGAGACGTATGCATAAAAGTAAATGATATAACTAACCATAATATGATCCTGGAATTCTGTTTTACCGTTATACCTTCTTATACTCTAATATAAGTTATTTTGCTGTTGCGAGTGTTCTTGATTGATTGCTGATGTACTGTAAATAAGGTCAAAATATGCACTCAATGGAGATAGAATCAAACATTTCACCTTCTACCAACATCAACCGACAAAAGAATAGAATAGGAGTTCGACCTCCGCCGCTCAAAACAACTTCTGCAGCTTTTCTTTTTCTTATTATTGGGACTATTTTGTTATCATTAGGTTGAAATGTGCTACAGTATTTTATGTTATATAATTTCTACTATACAGTGCATGTGTTTTTGGATGTTGAATGCTGAATGTGCGAATGTGCGATTATACGAATTATTAATAACAATTAAGAAATGGGAAGATATTTTGACCCAAAAGCTCAATTTAATTTTTATTTAAATTGTTTTTATTTTAGGTGTGTTTGAGTTATTAGATAGTGATAAAGACCATGGTCGATCTTTGTCACTGGTTGTTCTTGGCTCAATAAGTAAGTACATTGACAAGACAGTAACTAATTTTAAAGTATATTTTAAAAAGTGTTAGCGAAAAATAACCTTGTCCATAACTTTTGATTGTTAACTTATATCCTGTATACTTTGTAGTGTTTATTCCAGGAAGCTATGCAACTATCACAATTATTGGAACATATTGTGGTTGGGAAGGATATGACTATTCACAAATTCCATCTTATGATTGAAGTATTTATTAATTTTTTGTCGATTTGTTCAATAATGTACATCATGTAAATGTAGTTGTCCCAATTTTTATTAACCAATTGATATTGTTTTCATTTTTCATCATATTAATAGTATGTTTTACAATACCTAAAATATATTCCTTTCTATGGTTAATATTAAAACGACAAGAGTGAAATATTGATTTTCAATACAAAATATTATTATAATTACAGTAAGAAAATTCGGTGAGCTCACACTAATTAATAATAGTTGTGTTATATTTTCTAACAAAACATCAATAGGATTAGATTATTTTAAAGGATTATAAGTGAACCTTTTTTATATAATTTATGGAAGTTAGAAAAAGAAGTTGTTTAAAATATTATGATTATGGATACAATAATAATGGGTACATTAAATGATAAGCAATCCAAGCTTAAACAAGAATAATTAATAAGAAAATGTTATGATTTTTGTTGGGTGATATTGCTAGGCGCTATGTCTAGACAAAAGATAGAGATTCAAATCATCCAAGAAATCCAACCAACACTGTAATACATACTTTTTAAATCCTATTATTATTATTATTATTGAATTATTATCATTATGTGATGAAAATACTCTCAAAAATACATCACAAATAGTAAAAATTTCATAAACTGAAGTAACCCTATTACGATATAAAATATATTATGTATTAAATTTACATAATCCATACACACCATGACAAATTTTGGCATTAATAACATGTAAATAAAAACTTGGTAATCTTTCAAAAATAAAAGGATATAATTGATAATATTTTGTTCCAAATATTTTCATAGCAACTTCTTCAGATCCTTCTTTATAACTTGAATCAACTTGCAATAATTTAATAATATTTTGATTTGTTGATGCAATATGAATCGCTCTTTGCATAAAATCAATTAATTTTCGTAAAATATTTGGTTTAATAATATAAATATTTCGATAAAACACCTATAATAATATTGAAAATAATGATCAATTTTATGCTTAAAGATATAGGCCTGGTTCGATACAGTTACAGATATCCTGCTATTGCTTGAAAGAATTTTATTAAGAGTACAAGATAATACTTTATTATATGATGATATGAGGAAGTGATGATGAATAAACGTTAAAAACACAAGTATTGGGAAGAGGTGATAATAATTATTGCAAAAATATTAAATGTCATTTATTTAATATTTCGGAAACAAATTGTTAGAACTTGTGAAAAAAGTTATTTTGATTTTGTTTGATAGGTTATATTTAAAGCAAATAATTATATTATATTACATTATATTATGTTATATTAAATACTCACATGCATGTTATCGAATGACCGAATTGTTGATATGTTATATCCTAATTCTATTAATATAGCATCCCATGCTATTTTAAAAGGTTTCTTATGAAAATACAAACAAAACTCCATATTTTTTGAACCGCTTCTTAAAAATGGAATAATATCATATGGTTGATTCTGTGCAACTGTTAATAATGTTTTAATTTGTGCTAAATTTTGTCGATCATGAATATGTTTTTCTTTTGATGTGACTGTTTTATAAGTAGCTGTTATAATATAATCATATTTATTTGATGTTTCCCATTCATTTGATAAATTATTAAATGAATTATTATAAATTATTGATTCAAAGAAAACTGTACTTGGGATATGTATAACAGACATCCATTGTTCTTTACATAATGAATATTTACGTGCAATATGGGCTGAATTCTCATCATGTGCTATTAAATATAATTTACTTCTTGTTCCATTACTACGCACTAATACTTCTAACTCATTGTCCACATCACAATTATTATTATTATTATTATTATTATTATTATTATTATCAGTATTATGACTCAAATGAATACGTTCAGGATTCAACAAAGTTGTGTAAATGGATGATTTTCTTTGATTATTTGAAAAATTAAAAGGTTGGAATTTGCTCTGAATGAACGGTAAGGCTAATGATAATGTAGATAAACTTATTGTTGATCCAACAGGAATTTGTTCCACTTCTTTTGCATTTAATGGAAATCCTAATTCTTTATGAAATCCTAATTTTAAGAAAAAATCAAATGATTCAAAACCATGTCTTGTTTGATTAAATACTAACCAAAATTCCCCTTTTTTACGAATTAATCGATTTTCATATAATTCTGATAATGGTAATGGTGATATATCATTGGATGATTTGTGTTGGTCATACCATTGAGATTGTGTAGCTTCATTATGAATAGGAAAATCTTTAATACGATTTTCATCTAATTTTGAAACACTTTCCATTTGTTGTGTTATTAATAATGAATTTAGTTTCATAATATTATTTAATTTGATACAATCAATTGTTTTATGGTAAATATCTTGAGTATCTGTTCCTAATAATCTTAAAAAATGATATAAAATTGGCATACGAATTAAATAATTATATGAAGCAATGTGACATAACCATAAGTCTTCATATCGAACCCAAGCAGATGGAAATTGTTTCTCTTTTAATATGCTAAATGTTTTAGAATTCATTTTAAAATTGTATTTATTTTTATTGTTATCTATCATATTTTCAGATTCTATCATATGCCATAATGCATCTTGTTCATGGAAATGTTTGAAGTTTTTGCTTGGCATGTTATAATCCCACCATTCTCGAAAAACAGATGCAGCAAATCTTGTTGGACGAAATAAAAATGAACCAGCACATGGCATATCATCACGCCAAGGAAAATTATTGAAAAATAGAAATGTTGAATTTAATATCATTTTATTATTATTCCCTCTTATTGAATAAGATAAATTATCATTTGCCCAACCAATAACAGCATCTTCAATTGATCTATTCATATGGATGGGAGATATACAGGCATCTAAGAATCAATAAATTATTTCTTTTAACAAAATCAAATTAAGAAAAATAATCAAGGCTAAGATGATTACCAGAATCAATATAAAAAATATAATCATATTTATGTCCAAATGTAGCAGTAATATACCACAGAGGTGGTAATTTCGCCCAAGATGCAGCTCTGAATTGTTGTAAACCAACATGAAATGCAGTTGGAATATCTTTACTTACTGCATGTATCCATGCAGATATATCGTCTTTTGAGGAATATTGCATATTTACATCTGCAACTAGTGTTGACACATCATTTTGCACATAAATATAATCATAATTATGATATTGTGCATACTTTTGATTTATTATAGCGTTAATTGAAGGATAATCATTATCACCTAGTTGGGTGGTTAGATTCCTATTGTCAATACTAAGCAAAAGGCATTTAGATCTGATTACTGGTAACATAAAAGAGGATATAAAAAACCGCAGAAATAACTTCACCATCGCTTCAATAATACCCTATGCTTTAATGTATATATCCAAATTATTGTTGACTGTTGACTGGAGCGAAGCAGCGATAAGTCTGTCTGTCAATGAAAGTGATAAGTCTGTGTGTCAGTACTGGAACAACTGTTTTATTGCTACAGTCTTTGTTTTGAGAAAATACCTTATAAGAGTTGACGAGTAAAACAATTAACAAAACGCTTATACTATTCTTAAATACCAACCATTACTATAAAATTAGAAATCAATATTGAAATCATTTTGCAGATTTATGAGTTAAAATGATTTTAAGTTCACATTATGCACAATAATTAAGTTGGACTTGCAATTTTATATCAACTGTATGCAGATAACTTTTAATTATAAAACAAACATATTATCAAAATTTAAACTTTCCGACGATTATCTGATCGTGAATGAATGAATGAATTGTTGTTACGGTAATACGGTAATTATAGATTTCCGATTTTATCATTTCTATAAATATTTATTTCTATATATTTATTTCTCCAAGTATTTCTTTTGTTTTTCATAATAGATGCTACTGTTTCAACTGGAATCTATCTGTGAAAGCGAATTAATAATCCCAGAATCTTCAATAATAATTTAATATTAGGAATACTGGAATACTGGAATCTGGAATACCACTAGAAGAAACTACTAACCAGAATTTTGCGACTGTTAATTTGATCCACAGCTTTTTTAATATATCATATCCTATCATGTCAAGTCGAATTTTGTTTTATCAACCATTACCTCAAGAATATGTTGCAGTGGGGATCATTGGAATTTTATTGAATACAGTTATCTTCATCTTGTCAATTTATTCTCTTTGGTTCAAATCCAAGTTGTGGGAAGTAAGATATTTTTATGTAAGCTTGGCAATAGTTTCCACAACTGAATTACCACGTTACTTTGATATGGCTATTGATGGATCTTATACATGCTCGGTTTGTTATTCGTTTCATATAATTGCTTCATTCGCATATTTTATTGCTTTGGCACTAGTTGCCATGAAATTTGCCAGATTGCTAGAATTAGGACCATTGATATCACTTCTATACAGCAAGCGCGGGCTTATAATTGCAATAATATTACAAGGCATAATTGATTTCATCACATTTTTATATTGCCTTGTTATAAATAATCTGTCCAAATTTTTCAGAAGTTCGATCTTTGGAGTATTTACAATATTTGATATCTTTCAGAATGTTATGTATACATTTTTCTTGTCATATTACGGATTACGACTTTTATATAGGTACAACTTCATCTACTAAAATATATTTTATTAAACTATTCTGTAGTATAATTAATTGTATATAATTATTTTATTGAATAGATTTCAAAATTTTCATCAACATGCATCAAATAAAGAACAAAAGCAAACCTTTTCAGCTATATTATATAAGGTTTCATTGATATGGACTGCAGTTTTAATATTTTCATTATTAAGAGTTGCATTACTAGTTATTAAACTTTTAAGTAATAATTATGACATATCACAGGTAATATTATTTTGATTTTCATATAATGCCATGACTCTTAACTTTCCTTTTTTATATTTCTTAGCCGACATTTGCCAAATATGGTGTGGCATGGTTTACAATCTCTGACTTTCTTCCAAGAAGTTTAAATTGTATTATATTAAGTATATTAATGCAAGCCAAAAATATAAAAGAAGCAAATGTTACACAAAATAAAAATAATAATAGTGTTAGTGAATTTAATGAAGCCGATAATGATAATGAGTCTAGTGATAAAGATAGAAATAGTATGAAAGGTTTTGAATTAGTGAATTTGAAAAAAACAGAAAATAATAATAATATTTCTTCATATGAAAATGATGAAGAAAGTAATAGTATGATCACACCTGTTGTGAATCCGTTGAGTGATATTATTGGAAACAATGATAATTAAAGAGTGGTAATCATATTTTATGATAATGCTTTAGTTATTTTAGGATCACCTAGTGACTTAATTTTGATTTATTGAAAACTACATGTGAAAAATAATTTCTTGTTTGATATGATTAAAAGTAGATTTCTCAAATGATTATAATTTTTTCTATTTTTATATCAATTCATTGAGTTTTTCATCGTCATGTCATCGCTTTGAATATGATATACTGGGTAAACACCCGACTGTTTCAAGGTATATACTCCTATTTTTTAACTTGATGTAATAGTTGTAATATTTTAAAAAATCTTAATATTTTTCGAATTATTCATTATATGTTATAATTATAATAACGATAATGAATTAAAAATGTGAATTTAAAAAGAAATAATAATTAAAAATGACGAAGAAAGTAAACAAAAAAGATTATATTAATAATTATTATTTTATAGCTCTTGATTATGTAGAGGTAGATTATTTTCTTGATCTTCCTGCCACTGATTATCACCACCATAGCTATAATCATAATCAAATAAGGTGTGCTGCGAAGTATTAAATGCAAATGAGAAATTTCCTATGCTTGGGGTTGTGGTACCAAGAAGTAAATCATTCATCATTTCCACGTATGAATTATAAACTGATGAGTCATAATCTAAACTGCTCCAATCTATTATTTCTGATATACCATCAACTGTCGTAAATTGACCAGGTGTAGTATTAGATATTAAATGATCTTTAAATTCACCTTCAAATGTATCCCCATTCGCAAATATTATCATACTATAAAAAATGATGCATATTATTAAGTACTTACTTAGTTCCATTTATTACACTGTTTCACTCAATACATCACTTACCCTATGCCATGATATTTACTATCTTTCCAATCTCCATCATAAATATCCCCATTGCTATATCTATAAACACCTTTACCATTGAACAACCCATCTTGGAATTCACCTTTATATTCTTCATTATTAGGAAATATTATATGACCTTCTCCATGATAACTATTATCTTTCCATTGACCATCATAAGACCCACCTATTTCAAAATAATAATAATAATAATAATAATAAATGATTATTAATATTATTATAAGAAAATATTATATTTAATATTCATTGTGGAAAAATTACCTGATGCGAAAACAAACTTTCCATAACCATCAACATTATTATTTTGAAATTCTCCAACATAATAATCACCATTATGATAGGTCAATTTACCATATCCATGATAATTATTTTTCGACCATTCCCCAGCATACACGTCATTATTTAGGTAGTAATAAGTACCATATCCTACTCAAACAAGACGATTAATAATAGTATTTAAATATATTAAATGCAAATAAACAAAAAAACAAGAAATACAAGTGAAGAGATGTTTAAGATATCAAAATGGTACACTGTATTATGACGAATTATATTCCTTACCGTTTTTCATATCCTTTTGAAATTCCCCAGTGTACACTTCACCATTCGCAAACTCATATTTACCTGAACCATGCAGGCGTCCATTAAGTACTCCACCTAATCAGTATAATCATGTAAGTCGAACCATAAATTCTCATTTGAATTAGAATTCATTGAAATTTTGCGATTAAATATTCAAGCATTAAAAATTTGAGGTAAAATGTGAACGTGAAAGTTACTGAAAGTTCTATCTGCATTTATATCCTATCATATTTACCAGAATACTTATCTCCATTTTCATACGTGAACTCCTGAATTGTCACTGCATTGTCAGTCTTTTTCGTTGCACCACCAGCAGAAATTATGTCCAAAAGAAAAATAATGTAAACTATCAAGATTGAACATGTATTCATTTACAATTTACAACAATGCTAATGTAAGAATGTAAGGTCTAAATTGAAAACATAAAGCATTTACACATGGCAAAATTAATATACCAGCTAAAATTTAATATTATTACCGGTTAATTAAGATACTGTTATATCGGTAATATATACTGACGGTAATAATCAATCAAATGACATATACGTCCTAATACAACCGCTCTTCAACTTTCGATTTTGAAATCGAAAAAATTATCATATAAAGTTACATTAGAATCTCATTTTGTTGATACAGGTTATAGGGATGGTCTTTCAACTCTATTGGCAAATATGCACACGTTAACATGTTAACTCTACAGTAAGTAGTAACGTCAGAGTTGTGAATTTGTATTTACGTATTTACGGTACTGTGGTACTGTGACTTCTCGACGTCTCGACGTCTAAAAATAACTTTTCAATATAAAATAGTAACCATATTAAATGAATCGAACCAGAAGAATAGTGTTGTCGGATGATGATAGTGTTGAGGTTTTACCAATAGCAAATCCAACTCGCCCGCCAAATACGATTGATCTTACACAATCTCCCCCGAATGAAATATCTAAACCTAAATTAAATTTAAGCAATCACAAAAACAGTACTGTTGAAGAAGCTGAATATGAAGATGATATTGCTCCATATCATCCAGAAACTAAACCAATAATAGTTAGACGTCAAAATAGGGTTGCAAATGGGACAGAATTGGAATCAACAAGAGATTGCCGCCAACCTCGAAGTGCATCAGTAGCTGCGAATAAATTGCTTCAGCAAATATATCGTAATGACTCCACCAAAATTAATGCCCAAGAGAATGATGATTCTAGTAGCAATGGAGAAGATAATATACCCTTAACGAGAAACTCTCAAAAACCAACGCATCGCAGAAGAAAAGAATCAAGTGACGATGATGAAGTTAATTCAGTTAATGTTAAGAAAATTTCTACAAGAAGCTCAAATAAAGCGAAGCAACCAAAAAGTCAAGATAAGAAAAAAGTTGAAAGTGATTATAGCAGTGACGATGATGATTCTTATGAAAGCCAAAGTGATCATAATTCGTCTGCAAGTGAAGTTGAAATAATTCAAAATAAAAAACATAATTCACAAAAGAATCATAAAAATGATACTCCAATATTAGCTCCAACTAGGCAATCTGCAAGAAAATCTTCTTCGAATCGGAAAAATTCTCAACGTAAAGCTTTAATTAGTGAATTTAATGCGAAAAAATTATTCGGACTTGATAGTGCATTATTATCAAGTGATGAAGAAAATGAATCACATTATAGTCAGAATGATAATAATAATAATAATGATAGTGATAGTGAAGATAATTATAAAGTTCTTCAAAATAAAATAAAACAAAAACAAAATATTGAATTAGAAGAAAGGGAAGCTCGTTCAAAATCAAGTAAAACAGCTGTTAATTATGTCAAAAAATTCAAACAACCATCATGGAGTAGATCTTATGAAAAAGAGGAATATGGTGATGATGATCAAGATGATATTGATGATTTTATTGTTGGTAGTGAAGAAGAAAGAGAAGAAGAATTAGAACAATTAAGAAAAGAAGAAAAAGCAAAAAGAAAAGCAAAAGCAAAACGAAAAGCAGAAAAACAAGAACAAAAATTATTGGAAGAAAAACAACTTTTAGAAAGTCAATTATCATCTTTAAAGAAAAGGAAAAGAGTTATTGATGATAGTGATGAAGATACTGATAATAAAAATAATCAAAATCGAAATAATAAAACAACTCATTTTGTGAAAAATAAATCGAATAATAATCGAAAAAATGATGAAGAATTTGAGTTTGAAGGTGATAATAACATGAATAGTACACGTGGAATATCTCATAAAAAACAACTAAAATTGAAGCAAACTCATAGTACTAATAGTGAAAGTGAAAATGATGAAGATGCTGTTGACGACGATAGTGATGATAACAATGATGATGATAATAATAGTGATGATGATGATGATGCAAGTACCGATGCAAGTGAGGTAGTGGATGGTCCAATGCTATACTGGCAAGTGAATGCTAAACGAGATGAAATTAATGAGTCTGGTGATGGACCTATCGTACCAATTCGTCAGGTAAACATGATAGCATTATTAGTTGAAAATAATAAATAATAAAAGCATATAATAGTTATTTTTATTAACATTATTATTATAACTATTATTATTGTTTCATTGTTTTTTCTCTTTTATTATAAATAGTGTAATAATTTTAATACTATTATTATCATTTTATTTTCGATGCTAATAAAAACAATTTCTTAAAATCAAATTGATTATTATTATGAATAAAATATAGATTTTTTTTTTTGTTTTTTATCAGAATTTTTCTCGTCCAGAAGCAGTTCGTTTATACATAGAAATGTTAGGTTATGTATTATTAGATCCTAATTTCTCAGAAGATATCCAAAAGAATCCTACTATGCAACCTTACGCTAATTACATAACTGCCACTCGTCAAGTTGAGAATATTTTATGTACTACTCGTGAGTCTTTACTTGGAAGTGGATCATGGAATCAAGAGTTTTATGGTGAATTAAAACAAAGACCATTTAGCATAACAAATGATCAAGAAAATCACACATGTGGAAATAAATGTCATGCTTGTAATCGAACTTCACATAATAATGACTTATTTCAAGTAAAATCTAATAATTATTTCAAATAATTCACATATTTATTATTTAAATTATTAATAATTTAATTTTTTATATTATTTTATATCAGAATATTATTAAATTATTGTATTATGAGTACTATAAATCAATCTTCAAATATATTTTTAATAATTAAAAACTGTGTTTATCAATTATATCATCATATAATATCATAATGTCCATCATTTTTAAATTTATTATCATTTGATTATGTATATGATGTGATTTACTTATAAAAACATTGATATTTATTATAGATCTTTCTGTTTGGTTCTAAATATGATGGTGTTAGCATATGGAATTCATATCGCTGGACTTCTGTGCTACCAGAGGTAAGGTTCACTATATATTATTATTTATATATTATTATTTATATATTATGATTATTAACATTATTCTAAAATCAATATTATTTTTATTTTCTCATATTTTTTATCAAATATTATCATTATATTATATTGTAAAAGTCATTTTAAGAGTCATAAATGTGTTATAAAATCGAACAAGTGTCTCTGTGAGTGGAAAATTTTGAAATTTCAATAACTTTTTGATTTAATTTCAATAATAACTGGAATAGTACTAACTAATATATTAAAATAATAATACAAAGTTACATTATAACATTTCATTATGATAAATAATATATTCACTGAAATAAGGACAAATATTAAATTAATGACATAGTTTATATTGATGAAATTTGATTTGATCTTGTCAGAAAACATAAACATAAACCTGTAGGGTAAGTTTTGTGTTTTCCAACTGGTTCAAATCCAATTTCACTAAGATAAATGAAGACATTAATTTAATAATAGTTAAAAATTAAGCGCATATGTCCTTCCATTATATGTTTCCTTCTTGATTCAGTGAGCGTATCAACTTCTAGAATATCATGTTCCCGAAAATTATATTATGGATTATAAATAATATACATTTCCGAGGCAGGTTAACCATATATATGCTCATCAGAACTCGCTGAAAATGAAACCTGTCCGCTTCACTAGAGAATTCTTGTGGCAGCTTGTGACATAATCACCAAAAGTATTCAAGGGATAAAGCAAATCTTAAAAAGAAACATGGAATAAATGATAATAAATTGAAATTATTAACCTTAATTATTTGTAACGGAAATTTTATTAATGGAAATTGCCCATAACTAATTTAAGATATTAAATAATACTATTCCTGTAATACAGAAAATAAAAATGCTTCATTCATTATATCATCATAGTTTTTATTACTATTATATTATTATTTTGTTGTTATTATCATTATTATTATTATAGAATATGTTTCTTCACGATATATTCAAACAAGAGAGTTCATCGAATTCAATGAGGTCACCAGCTTATCATCGTAATTTAACCAATACGAGCAATAACAGTAGTAGTCGCCACGGCTCAAGCACATCCAAAAATAATCATAATAAATCATATACACATTATTCTCTTCCAAATTCTTCATCGAAAAAAACAACAAAGGATAAATTAGATTATTTAACAACATCAAATCAATCACAGAAATTGAATTCATCATCAAAAACATCATCTAAAATGAGAACTATTGTCTTATCGGATGATGATGAGGAAGAAGAAGTCAATAATAATATCAATAATAATAATAATAAAAACAATAATTATTATCATAATAATAATGATAATAGTGATAATAATAATGATAACAATTCAGGAGATTATAGTAGTGAAAGTGATCATGATTTCGATAGTTTGGAAAGAGTAAAGCATAAAGAGTTCATCGCTACTGTTGATCAGAATTCGAGTTGGTTAGGATGGTATCCAGATGACATCATATTGGCAGACAAGGAGTCTTATTGGGATCTGACAGTGTGAGTAAAATAAAATTATCATTTTTTTTCTAGATTTTCTCTACCAAATAAATAAAATCTCACAAACTGTCTCGAAAATAATACTAAAAGTTGTTATTATTTTAGAAATCATAACATTAAACATGTAGTTTTTGTATCAAACAATGATAATACTACCAACAATAATAATAGTTTACTAATTTTGATACAAAAATACCTTTTTAATGTTATAAAATAATTATAAAATCTTTAAGTGGATGGTTTTGGTAGATAGGATAGAGGTACCTTATTGTGGTACGTGTTTTAATGAGAAAATAGCGATAAAATAATAAGCGCTTAAATTTCTTTTGAAAAATCGATTAGTGGAGTACTGTTTCTAAAATGGATACATTAGATAGAAAAAATATATGTGTAGATTATTATTATTATTATTATTGTTATTATTTATATTATTATTATTTATATTATTATTGCAATTATTATTATTATTATTATTATTATTATTATTATTATTATTATTATTATTATTATTATTATTATTATTATTATT
>VKHH01006633.1:0-16905 GCA_015144975.1 Epipyxis sp. PR26KG
CTCCTCCTCTTGCTGTTGGGATGAATGTAGGTACGCCATAAATCTCCACAATAGTTCCTAACATAGTATTTATTATGTATTATTATCAATAAATTACAATGTTTCAAATAATAAATATGTGCAGTATTATTGTGACTAATATTATTTCTAAATAATATGATAACAACAAATTCACTTACGACAACACTAATTCGCCACCAGCCAAATCCCTTTCAAATTTCAAACTATCTTGTTGGGATCTCTTCTGATCTTTTCATCTTAATTTTGCTAATCTAATATCTAATAATACTCATAATGAGAATAAGTTATTTGGGCGTGGTCGGTTCGTCACGTTCCGGATATCCTTTTTTTTCCAGAAACGTTTTGTTTTTTTTTCACAAAATTTCTGGTGGGTTTGGCACCCCATATTCCACGCATTCAGCATTATTTTATACCAATAATTTATTCATTTTTAAATGGAGTATTCATTTTTGATATGTAGTTATCCATAACGCATAATAAGAACTGTAAAATAATTTATATTAATTTTTTAATTTAGGGATGTACACCCACCATTTGATTTACTTAATAATTCTACTTAGAATAAATAAAGCACTATGCTTTCCTTTTTTCAATAGTAACTTTATGTCCAAATCGATAAGTCGTGTTATAATTGAAAAATCACTTTTCACTAATAATAATAATAATAATAATAATAATAATAATAATAATAATAATAATAATAATAATAATAATAATAATCCTCACTTCCACGATCACATCTCTTCTAGTATGGGATCAAATGAAAATGATATTAGTTTAATTTCTTTGCCTGGGCCTGGACATATAAGTTCATTACCTGTCTCAACATTACAAACAAATCGAAAAGAAATTTCAAAATATTTTGTATTTCTAACCATTCTTTACTTGACAATAAATATTCAATTTGATAAATTTACGTCAAAATATGCACCATTTTTATCAAAAATAGAAGATAACAATAATCCAGTGAATGACAGTAATGAAACAGTTGAACAAAATAATATTAACGGCATAATTGATAATATTAATGATTTGCGGTATAAAGATCTTGTCATCGGTTCCAGAGTACCAAATGTTGGTAAGAATATTTTATTCAATTGAAGAAATTTTTATTATTGATAACAATAAATGCAAATTATATTAATTACAATATATCAATTTATTTTTGTGTTACATTGTTAGACTAGCACTAAGCTAATCACCAAATATAATGATATTACTTATTTAACAAAAATAATATTAATTATTTAATACTATAGGGGAGAAAGTTATGATTGAAATCCGATTATATTATAATGCTTTAGAAATCAAAGATTTTGGTTTGAAGAATGGATTGATACCAATACAATATGGAGAATATAATCGTATATTTGATGAATTATCATTAACTGGTCTTCATTTAGGGATTATTGGATTAACTGTGGGAGGCACGAGGCGATTATACCTGAGATCTGAACAAGCATTCAAAGAAAGTGGATATTCACCATATATTCCAAGCAATGCAAATGTCATTGTTGATATATCTATACCAACAACTGCGAAAATACTTCGAAAATAATAATGGATATGAAATTATATTATCAAAAGTCAAAGTAACTTTAAAATAAGCAATCTATAATTTACACACGAGGTTTTTCTTACTATTTTAAATAATTTTCAATCATAAAAACTTTATACAAATCAATACAAATAATTATAATAGGTATTAGAACTACTGATATTATATGAAATAAATCATTAAAACGAAAATAATAAATTTCAATATGAACTACAGCAGGATGTTGGATGAGATAATTTGAATATCGCGAATGATATTGTCTGACAATCCATACCATAATAATAATTGTTAATTATGAATACATATAAAATTACACAAAAAAATAACAAGAAAATGCTAATATACACATGAGATAATATGCGATTATAGTTGTTTGTGTGTCATTTGACACACAGTAATCGTAATGAAATAAAAATAGAAATACGCATAATAAATACTGGCTAATAGTTAATAGTCCAAAACATCGAATACATGCAATAATTTCATAATATCTTTATGGGAAAGTTATTATCCATCTTAATTTATTTCGTATACTCGAATATGCTCAATCATAGCTTGCATGTGGGTGAAGTAACAAGCTTCTTTACCGAATATCAGCAAATCAGAATTGCAAAATGTCGAAACGAATTGTGCTGATGACCATAACTTAGGAGCATTACTTTGAGCAATAGCAAATTCAAGTACAGGAAGTACATTGTCCGCTCCGACTTCTCCACGATTAGAAAGATAAGTTTCCACCGCAATATATGAATTATTCTAAAAATAAGTATGATTAGTTAAGTAGTACATGAAAGATTATTTACTACTAATGAATTATAGAATTATGTTATTAATAAACAATAAATTATCAAAGTTACTTACAAAGCATTCCATCATTGCAGTTGGAGTTTGAACATCACTCAAGCGTAGTAATTGCTTTGTCACTTCATCACATGTTACGAATAATTCAGGACAAATTGCAATATCCTAGTATATGATTAATTAATTAATTAATTAATGCTGTTAATTAATTAATACTGTTTAGTGATTTAAAATTAAATAACTATTATTTTTAGTCATTCAATGCTATCTCACTGCAATGTACCTGGATTGATCTAGCCATTACCATTGGCATGTTTGTTACCACCATGTCGTCTTTCTGTTTATCGACAACAGCATCATATGCACACAGCTGAATGCGTTCAAATATGAATTCTTTAAGGCAATCTTTTGATAATTCTAATTGGGATCTTGTCAAATCTGTAGAAAGAATTAGTGATAACCATCAATAATAAATTAATTCATCACAGACAATGTTTGATTTCCCCCGAATAATAGTAATAATTAATTATGATGATCATATCACATAACTATTATGACAATAATATATATATAATACCTGACCAATGCGGATGATGCTCTAATTGATAGTTGACATCATCAAGAATTGCTCGATAATTTGTAACAAATTCAACTTCAGTCACAGGAATGTTATGCAACACCGATTCCACGAAAATGCTAAAAATCAATAAAATCGGATATAATCTTTGAGAAAATTAAATTAGAATGAAGCAACATAAAAGTATTGGAAAACTATAATTTATTAAGATTTTGATGAATATTATTTATATAAACCTGATATTTTTCATCAAATCAAAGCTTTCTTTCATTTTCAAACGAATAATAAAACTATCCATCAAAGAAATAGGATTTTCGATTGAAATTTTTCTGATATAACATGACATCACCATTTTCTTAAAGAAATCCTTGACTTTTATAGAGTTAGAGAATCGACAAATAAGCTTTGTTATAAATTTTGCTCCTTCATTGAAAGATGAATCAAAAGCAGCCTTGGCGCAACATTCTAACACAAATTTAGTGGTATACTTTATACCAGAGCGTAGACCTTTTGTGAGTAGTTTGGTGACAGAATTGGTCAACAAGCCAAGTGTGACAATGTCAGTTATAACTAAACATATTTCGAAAAATGGTTTAATAAAACTAGCCAATTCTTTGTTGATTAAACTAATGATTCTATTCTCTCCTGTACATAATACAGCACTTGCAATACTAAATGGCAAACCAAGAACTGGAATCAAGGAAAGCATTTCAAATAGAAACTTTCTTCTGTGTCTCATGCATGATTTGCATATTGGGACCGTTGTAACATTTTCAGTTTCACATCGAGAACATGTCCATTGAACGACTGGTAGAACATTTGTAGGCACCAGTATATCATTGATTGAGAGATAGTTTGAATTTAATGAACCCAGATAAACTCGTTTTAAATAGTACATACTATTTTGATTTGAAGCTGCTTTACATTCCACAACTACATCGAACCATCCACCACATGACAAACCTTGATTGAACACCAATTCATTTACTCTGCATGGGGCATAATGTGGTATAAAGACATCCAACATAAACGCGATTGAAATACCTTGACCCAACGAATAAATGACAATTTCAAAGATATCGGTGATACCCAGTAGACCTTGAATTGTCAAAGATGCAGACATTTTCTGGAGTTTGGGTTTGTAATAACTTTAGTTAATAGTAGATGATGTATTGAATATAAGCAATAAATCAAAATATATACAGTACAAGTATATATTCAATTGTTAATAGTAAAATAAGCAAAGGTTCTAATTCAAAATTTTGGGTAATTAAATGTGGAATATTGGATAAGTTTAAAATTTCAATCCATCACAGGATTACGCAGCTGCTGACGTATGCTTTTATGATGAGATAGAAAATAAATACCAATACGGTTTTGGTCTCATTTTTTTAGTAAGTGTTAACAAATTTATATAAAATAAGAGGATGAAGTTTCTAATTAGAACAAAAATTTATTGAAAGCCCCCCACCATTCTTTATTATTTTTAGATTGTTAAATGCACGAAAAAATCAACCAATAAATGATAAGCTAAAGCGCATTTTTTAACTAGTCCTAAGTTACATCTGAGAGTAAAAAATTATATCGAACAATATAATGAATTAATGAAAAAATGAAAATTAACTGAGCAGAACACATCAATTAATCTAAACAATACGCATTTCATTATTATTATTATTAAGAAAACAATAAGAAATAATGTAATATAGAACAGTATTTGTTACATGTTGAGCAGAGAAAATTTTGCTGTTTGAATACAGTAGGTTATAGAATATAGAAAATATAGAACATCTTATATAATTAACTCTGAAAATGAAGTACTGTAGGTATTCCGTATTATAGAAGAGATAAACACTATCTACCATTAAATATTGCAGATTCAAAGCAAATCAAATTAATCGTAAAATAATTTAAACTTTAGTATGAGTCACTGGTGACAAGTATTATCATCGCTAATAATGAATAGGAACAAATGAATTAATACAACAAAATTTAATTAAATAATTAATCCAGTAACTTAATGCAATTTTAACTAAGATTGAATATGTATCACCAAAAAACTTATAATTTCAGCAATGACTATTTCCACACATTACTTAACAGCAACCACCAGATGATGCTTTCTTTTCATTTGCTGGAGCAGCCTTGCCGAGATTTATAGTATCAGGGATGAACACATCGGTATCAGACGTATCTTGATGTAAAGCAGCTTGAGCAGCCTCTAAAAATGCGACTTCAACTTTAATTGCTTCTTTAGCACTTGTCTCAAAATACGGAATTGGTTTAGGACCTTTACTTTTGCACCATTGAGTTGCTTTAGATTTTGGAACTCGTCTTTCATTTTCTTTATCAACTTTGTTACCAATTACAACAAATGAGAAATTATCAGGATCTCTAGGATTGGCTTGACTCAAAAACTCTTCTCGCCAACTGTTGAGTTGATCAAAAGACTTTTCTGTGGTTATATCATACACAAGTATGCAAGCGTCCGCACCACGGTAAAATGCTACTCCAAGACTTTGAAATCGCTCTTGACCAGCAGTATCCCAAATCTAAAACCACCAATAAAATTGTTGGATTATTCGGTGTTTTTTAATAATATATATACATTTCATCACCTGTAATGTTACAAGTTTATCATCTATCATCACTTCTTTGGTTAAAAAATCTGCACCAATTGTAGCTTTATATTGACTAGAGAATCTTTTATTTACATACTGATTCATCAACGAAGTCTTTCCCACTCTACAAATAAATCAAAAACAAAAATATTATTATCATCTTTACTTATTCAGATCAGATCATAAGAGGAATGAGCTACAGTAGAACATGGTTGTATTAAGAAAGAAAGCTACAGGTTGCATATTCCATTTATTGATATTAATTCTTAATTTAAAATTTGTGTATTTTTTATCAATTAATGATATTATGATTTGTCAGTTGAAAGATAAAATGAAACAAATGAGTTCAAGACGTTCTCACAAACACTGAAAGAAATTTGTAAGATGATATAAAGCTAAATGTTCGTTCGTCGTTTATCATTTTTATCATCATAGGATATACGGTGAACAAAATGTCAGGTTAAAATATAAAACAACAACGAAAACCGAAAACCATTTTAAAACTCACCCACTATCCCCTAAAATAATTATTTTCAGTAGCACTTTTTTTCTTGAAGCCATAATAGTTGCTGTATGTTGAAAGTAAATGATGATTTACAGTATTTGTTTGTGAAATGTAGACCAAATCATTCCCGCATGGAAAATTTTCCAAAGATGGGATCTTTCATCAATATTTTTTATTGTTTTACGTTAAAGATAATTTTAAACGAAATCAAATTTTAATATAGATTTGCTATAAAATACTTAAAAACTCCTAATATTTGAACTTTTAAATTGGTTAGATTTTACTTTGGATACAGCAGTGTCACACAAACGTTCTATCTCGTATTTTTGTCTATTAATAAATTTTGATTTGATTTGATTTTTTATCACATCGGCGTTCTTTAACTTTTCAACAATTCTCGAGTTAGGCATCACCAAGAGTGCACTTTATTCATTGGGTAGAGGGGTTGAATTAAATTCTAGGTAAATTCATTACTGAATTATCTCAAAATTATTAATAATAACTTGTAAAAAAAGCTCAGTTCGTTGTAACTGTTCATGCATGATATACCCTGATGATATACAGTAACTGTATCTAAAATGTTCAATATACTGTAGGTGCTATGGAGTTTTCATTCAATTCAACATCTGTTGAAGCAAAGTTTAAGTTTGACCCAACAAAGTATTACGAACTACTTTCGAATGATTTTGGTGCATGCCATCAAAATCCTATCAATGTTCTACTTCACTTATTCACAACTCCTCTCGGATTAGTTGGAGCCATTAGCTTATTGCGTTTGTATACCAAATCCTCTTCTGCAGCATTAACAATTGTAGCATTTTATTTGCTAAGTCTCCTGCCAATCGTTCCAAACGGTGTATTTGCAGGAACAGCCATTTTGTCCGGTTTTATCATATATTTATCTAGACAGCTTAAGTTAAATTGGATGGTTTCACTAGGTTTTATTGGTGTTGGATACATGTTGCAAGATCTTGCTCACTTGGGAACTGGTGAAAAAACTTACCAAAGCACGTATAGTGCTGGAGGATCGGTAATTCGAAATTATATCGTCTTAAATTTAAATGTGATTAATTGACTATTGTATGTTTTTAGATTGATTTGAACCATCCTATAGCTTGGTTTCAACTTTTTGTGGAGCATTGTTACTATCTCCTTCCCCTTTGTGTCCATGTATCATTACCATTCCTCATAGTTCCCCAGGAAATCAAAAATATTCTCGATGCACCTTTGCCTGTTCAATTGCAACAGCTTAATGCTTTTACTTGGATGTTGGCACCTTTAATTATTTTTGCAATGGGTAGCTATTGTTTGGACTCTAAAAATAGCTTTTGCTTTTTCCCTGGTACAGCATACTTTCATCGAGTGATCCAATGTAGCTTAACCAATAATGAAAAATCATCAAATATTGCCAATAGTCAAGCTTCTAACCATTCTCGAAAGACTAATATTGAGATTGGTGAATCACGCAAAGAGGATTTAAAGACTGTTCGTGATTGGGCCATGTCTCATAACCCTCCAGAAAGCCAGTCTTCCCATTGGTGGTACCGCGACTTGACTGGTAATGTTAGAGCTGCGTTTGAAAGATGTGCTGGTGCGAAACAAATAAATGATATGTTTAGATCGTTGTTCAGTCAGAGACACTATTGCTTGGATATTGTTGATGGAATGAATGAGATTTATATTTCTGGACCAAGTCGTGTCGATGAAGTTGCCAATAGTGACCATGTTTTTTACAGTAGACATGTTGACGGACCTTTTGGATTAGTGCCATTTGTTTCTGTGTATCGATGCATTGTTGGAATGGACTGCAATAATATGGTAAACGTATTTTTTTAAATTAATATTTCAGAATATTCTGATTCTTAAACCTAAACCTATTGAATATTACATAGATTACGACTCATTTTCCATTGGCTCAGATCGATAAGAATGCATGTGAAGGTGATGTTTTAGCTTTTGATTTCAACCGAGAAGTTCATTACATTTCATGCGATGAATCAAAGAAAAATATCTCTGACAAATATCGAGTTACTTTGAAACTTCATTATTGTGTCTATCCACGTGTATTGGCACCATTGGGTTGGTTAATGCATTTTTTAAATGTTCGATACAACATTTCTTTCCGTGCTCTTTTCTTGAAAACTATTAACCCAGTGTCAATGTATGAGCATTTCTTAGCTTGGAATGTGAATTGGAATACAAGTTTAATGGATCAAGTGGAATCGTAAGACATTATTATTATTATTATTATTATTATTATTATTATTATTATTACGAACTATTATCATTTTATCCCCCAACTATTATTATTATTTTTATATTTTATTTTTTATTTTTATTTTTTATTATTATATTTTTATTATTATATTTTTATTTTCTTCTTTATACATAATATACATATATATTTTATAATAATCTTATTAAATAATATTATTATTCTTTTTAATCAATGCCAGCAAAAAACAATTTTTTTAATTCAAACTGCTTAATCTCAAAAAAAATTATATATATATTATTATTTCTGTTGTTTTATGTGTTCATATTTTTATTATTAGAATGATTGGACAAAGAAACATCCTTTACGTATGCTTTGCATTAGGATTATGGAGAGCAACTGGTAGTTATGAAGTATTTTTTGCTTTGACTTCTTTTGTTCATTACATTAGGTATTCTTACTTACTCTTCAAATTAACCGCAATAAGCAAAATAATTTTATAATAATATAATGAAATATTATTTTATAGATACATCTCAACATTCTATTATCGCAAAGGAATCGATTTCGGTTCTTTTAAACGAGATGTGTTCTTATTCAAATGCATGGCATTAGCTCAAATATTTTATCATTATTTCTTCCCTCAAACGACTCCATTTGTATTAGACTGGATTTCCATTTTAATGACATTATGTGGATACTACGTCTCTTCCATGGCAACTGTTGCGATTGGAATTGATAGAACATATTTTGCTGCTGAATTAGGATTAGTTGAACCGAAATGGATTACTAAGTTCCCTTATGGGTAAAGTTATTTTTATAAAATATAATAAAATAAAATTATTATTATAATTTTTTTGTTCATTAATTATTTGTTTAGTTATATTCCTCATCCTATGATTGTAAGTCAAATCTTTGCTTTGCTTGGTCTTTACAAAGCGTCACATTTCCGCAAAGAATGGCCATACATTGTTCCTATTCACATCACATTGTATCTTATCCACATGTTGCAAGAGGTAATTATTATAAATAAATAAGAAACTATAATAATAATAAAATAATTAATATTTTTATTTATTTTTTATAGCATTTTGATGTATACAAGAAATATCCTGCTAGTAATACTGTTGCTATTGCAGCCTCATCAAAATCAACATTTCCGGATGAGGATGAAGCACAAACTTCATCAAAAAACAAGCGAAACTCAATCAAAAATAAAGCACTCTAGAAGATATCATGATAATATAAGTTAGAAATGGTTGATGGGATTACTCACTATCATAATAAAGCATAAATACATAACATGACTACATGATATTCGTATAATATTAGAGCATAATAAGATTTATTTCGTCCATACATCATAATTAATTTTGATCCAATTTATTTCATAATAATTATATAAAATAGTAGGAAATATTATGATTATTTGTTTGGAAGATTTTTCGATTGCAATGATTATGAATATTGTTTATTGGTATCGGTCAAAACTTACACAAAATGGCAAAATTCTTCATTACTTTGTTGTTGCTTCTAATCGACATGGTCTCATAAAACTAAAATTTTGAATTGTAACTATAATCATTGCTATTTAAAAATAGACCAGAAATTACTTTTTAAAGATAAAATTAGAATTCTAAGATATATATAATAATTTCACAATTTTTGATACAAAAGTAATTTCATTAATTAATAAAATAATAAAAACTAGATGAACAAATCTGATCAACTAATTTGCAGCGAAAGGGAAAGTATAGCTTCCCTTGTATTTTGTATTCATCAAAATCTTCAATATATATACAGTAAGTTTACCAATATTGTCAAAGTTAATTAAAGATAATTTTTGATAGAAAGTGCTCGTGTATACAGGATGACAATGAAAAGTGTGAAAACAAGAGGTAGAATTTTTATGTATTTTGTTTTTTACTGAAATTTTGAAACTCTGTATTTTAAAACTTTGTCCATTTCTACTTTTTTCATATGTTTAAAGCTCTTTAACAACTCTTAATCAACTTAATGGTATCAAATCGACTTCAAAAGCAGTATAAAAATGGTAAAACCAGTGGTCATTTAGCTTTTGAATGTGTTAATTTATGTAATAAAGTTAATTTTTTTTTTTTTTAGTTTAGCCAAAAACATTGCAGTAACTCGGTTATTTTTCAAATAATTCATTGCTCACATAAAATCAACTCTAGTAAAAAACTAAATAAACTACAATATGTAACCACAATTATGTTATAACTATAGATTTGATTCCTTTTTCAAAGTGATTTTTTTCTTCACACCACTTATTTGAGTTTGAGTGAATGAATGAATGAATTTTTAGAAAATGATCATTGACGTAAATTTTCCTAGACATAATTAATAAATTCATTCTTCCTTTTCCTTGAATCAGTAATACACGATACAGTAACTTAATTATTACAGTTAGACCCTCCCGGAAAAAATTCAACGGAACCGTAATTTTGGCTTCTTCTTCAGCCTTCCAGAGCTGGAAATATAATAATATATACTACATTAAAATCGTCTACATTGTAATCTGGGTTGTAATGACTTAATAACGTAGGATCAATACTTGAATAAATCATTATTAAGTGGAACCTGTTGCGCTTCTCCATCAAAATAATGAATCATTTTTATTATTTCTATTTGTGTGTTACAGTTTTACTCTTTGCCAACAATTTCAAATTCATATCTGGTGGTGCACCAACAAGAGCTCCAACTACAAAACCCAGCACAGTAAATCCAACCGCAAAATCAACGCGGAAACCAACTGCAAAGCCATCTACATCTCTACCTTCTGTTAAACCAACTGTAGGACTAAGTTTTAATCCTACTTTTAATCCATCAAACTCACCATCTCCTTATCCTAGTTCAACTCCAACAAATCCACCTTCTGAAACTCCAACCACTATACCCACCTGCAATCCAACAATTTTGCCTTCCACAGAGCCAACTGCTCTTCCCACTGCTTACCCAACCAATTACCCAACCAATTATCCAACCGTTTCCCCAACTGTTTCCCCAACATCGCAGCCAACATTTGAACCTACGTCAGAGCCATCATTCTATCCCACAAATATCCCAACAACTAATCCATCACTAACTCCAACTTCCCTTCCATCGTCCAACCCAACTCCAAGTCCAAGCTCTGTTCTTCAAGTTACCCATCGCAAGATCCGACTTCAAGTCCTACTTCATATCCTACTGAATCTCCATCCCCAGAACCAACTAATGAACCGTCATCTATCCCTACTAACAATCCATCTCTGATACCATCGAACCGTCCATCATCTCTTCCAACCACGAAACCCACTACTCGGCCTACCGGTCCGTCTGCAAAACCGACTGCTACCCCATCATCTCGCCCATCTCCCAAACCAACTAGTTGTCCAACTACACGTTCTCCTTCCTCTAATCCAACAACTCGTTCTCCAACAGCGAAACCATCAACCACTTCCCCAACAACAACACCCTCCACTGCTTCTCCGACTGTCCCTCCATCCAATATTCCTACCGCAAAACCATCAACAGTCTTACCGTCAGCTTCTCCTTCAAATAGCCCAACCATTGAACCCTCGTCGCTTCCAACAAACGAACCAACCTCTGTTCCTAGCTCCATCCCCACGATCGAGCCTACCTCTGCTCCATCAAACAAACCATCCATTCCTCCAACTACCACGCCAACCACTAAGTCACCATCTTCTACATCAGCTAATCCTACGTCATCTTCTTTCCCTCCAACCTTTTATCCAACAGCATTGCCAACTTTAATTCCAACTTCTTGTCCTTCTAGTCAATCATCACCACTACCATCGGGTGAGCCCACTTCTGTCCCAACTGTCATCCCATCTATACCCCCTTCGTCTATTGCAAGCTCAATTCCAACATCTAATCCAACTTATAATCCAACATTTTTACCTTCTACAAAACCTACAGCAACCCCATCGTCCAAACCATCCAGTCGTCCAACTGGTCCATCAGCAAACCCAACTTCATCCCCAACAGCTAAACCAACCACGCGAACACCAACAGCAAAGCCAACCACTGCCATCCCTACCGCTCCTCCAACTACAACTCCAACGGCAGCTCCGTCCACTTCTACTCCCTCCTCTGTACCAACTTCACTCCCAACATTTGAACCAACTGCTTCACCAACCGAATCTCCGACAAACGAGCCTTCATTCAATCCTACTGCAATTCCTTCCTATAATCCATCCAATAATCCATCCCCTCAACCATCCT
Organism: Epipyxis sp. PR26KG; assembly: GCA_015144975.1. NCBI lineage: Eukaryota > Chrysophyceae > Chromulinales > Dinobryaceae > Epipyxis > Epipyxis sp. PR26KG. The sequence goes on from VKHH01006633.1 coordinate 12,544, forward strand.
CTAATCCAACAACCTTAACTCCATCAACATATCCGACTTCAGTGAAATCTACTACACCAACATTATCTCCTCTCATAATTCCAACTCAAATACCAACCAATTCTCCATCATCACTTCCTTCCGTTATCCCATCAACCATTCCTACACTTATACCTACTGCAGAACCAACAAAAAGACCGAAGGTTCCTCCAACCAGTATTCCAACCTCTATCCCAACTGGACCTTCCGCTTCTCCGTAAGTTGTTATTACGTACTACCCCTATATTAATATAATAGATAAGCATAACATCGCATATAAATACATAAGCAAACTGATAATGCCTTTATATTTCATTGTCAATTTTATAGGTCAAGATCACCATCTTCCATACCTACCTTGGAGCCAACAAGACCAACAACATTTCCGACAGTTTCTCCCTCGAATCCATCCATGCGACCAACATCAAGTCGACCAACTTCCAAACCAACAGCAAGTCCTACCATAGCACCTGTGATCTTCCCATCCTGTAAAAAGGGATCTTTGACATCAACTTATAACAAAGCAAGTGTGTGTGCAGCTTACAAGACAATTCTCAGTAATTTCAATGCAATTCAAATCAGCGATCCTGCCGAATTATCACATTTCTACGGCTCTACTGTTCGTATCGCATGGCATGATGCAGCTGAAACAGATATCACAACAAGTGATCTGGCTGGCCCTGATGGTTGCTTAGCATATCAAATCAATAATGCAGGATTATTCGAGAGTGACTCGCCCATTATTGTTTATTTAGAGCCAATCTATCAAAAAGTATGCACACAAATCAGTCGTGCTGATTTTTGGGTACTTGTTGCTAAATTAGCATTAGAGAAAATGACATCGAATGGGTTGTTTATCAGGTATCAGTTTGGACGAAAAGATCGAACGAATTGTATGGATGGTGGCGGAAGAATACCATCAGCGCAAGGCAACCTGAATACAATGGAGGATATATTTGTCACTCGGTTAGGTCTCACCATGAGCGATGCAGGTAAGGAAATGTCGCAAATATTAATTTATAAAGCTCACAAATATTATTATATTATTATTATTATTATTATCAAACTAGTATTTTTATCATTATTTTATAATTATTTTCTTTTTTATAAAAAGTGGTATTTTATAATAATATTTAAATTATTATTTATTCGATACCATTAAAACATATTCTTAAAATCAAACCGATTCCTTTATAAAAAATGATTATATATATTATTATAACATATTTACACTCCTTCATTATTATTATCATTATTCCATGTTCAATATATTTGTAACATATTTTATCATTTTCTATGATATTTATTACCATTTTGTGACTTATTTTTGAAATTCTGAACAAAATATAATTAATTTCTATTACAATTATTATTTTTGTTTTGTTTGTTTTTGTTAGTAACATTACTTGGAGCACATTCTATTGGACATGTTCATCCAGAGTATAGTGGTTATGGTCTACCAACAACATCTACTGACACGAATGTGAAGAATGCCTGGAATTCAGACCCTGTGACCCTTTCTAATGGCTATTATCAATCCTTATTATTCTTTAGTAACCGATGGCAAAATGTCCAACCAAACTCTGCAACAACTAATCTATGGACTTCTACAGATGGCAGAGGGACTATCATGCTCAACACCGATATGGCATTGGCATATCCCATCGCCTCTGCGAATGACACAGGTACTATACCATCATATCACATCATATATTATCATACAAAATAAAATTCAAGAGATTTTTCCATTCAATTCATCAATTTAATATGATTGTTTGTATGAAATAATATATAATAATTCATGTTTTTAAGATGGCATTGATATGTTATTATAATACAAACCACTCTGACTCTACATTGATAAGATAATATTATCATAATAAACATAAATTATAACTTTTTAATAACAATGAATGAATTGAATGAATTTTCTCTTGATTTGAATTTTGCTCTATTATTATTATTATTTTTTGTTTTTTATGATTATTTATTTTCTTTGTTTTTGTATTTTATACGGTAGGATTATCCATAGGGGATACGTCTGAGATATGCGGTATTTCTGTTGTTAATAATGGTTATGGCTGTGTTAGAAGTGATGGTGTCACAACATCCACCATAGCCCCTTACACCCTGAGCACCGTGCAATCTTACTCTAATTCAGATAGTTCATTCAAAGCTAACTTCGCTATTTCTTTTCGAAAGTTAGTACAAGTCGGGTATGGACGAGCTGGTCCGAATGATGGTGATTTTGCATCTGGTAAATTAGGTACCTTAACGACCATAGACCTAACCACTTGTCCCGCCAGAAGACTGTCGAGTGATGAACAGGAGGATGAGCGTGAGGATGGGGTTATGTCTAATGCATCCACTGATAATAATAATAATGATAATAATAATAATAATAATAATAATAACAATAATAATAATAATAATAATAACAATAATAAGATGCGATCATTATTATCTGAAGTAAAGGAAGGTGAGAATGGAAGTCTTCGTGGCGGGAATTCTATTCAAGAAAATGTATTATTATCATCTACAATCACACATCACATGACACCCAAGGGGGGCTCTCAGCTCTCTCAAACACCTGAGATGAGAGATGATGTTGGGAATGAAAAAGGTTTTGATTATCATAATTTTTCTTCACTTTTCATTTCTTGGCTTTATTTGCCAATTATTATGTGGCTTGCTGCCATTATAATGTCTATCTTGATAATAGTTTATTCGATATTCGCGACAAAAAATAATAATAATGAGAATAATAATGATAATAATAATCGAAAATAATAACAATAATAATAATAATAATTATCGAAAATAAAATAAATAATAAGCTAAATAATTATAGTCACTACCTAGCCTTTACCGAGTTTCAAGCCTTGTTCCGGTGGCTGAAGTATAAGGAATAATCTACATATCAATAAGGAATAATCTAATCAAACTTTTAATTATTTCTACTTTTTCGGTTATCATTTTCACTCCGAATTATTCCATTCTTCATTATAACATCCGTTCATTCATTCACCCATTTTCGATGAATGGATGAAAGATGAAATAAATTCCATTTAGTATTTTAATGTACATAAAATATCGTATTGCATCTTCTTAAAAGTATTTATTATGATTCATTTATCATGTATTGTTTTGTATAATTTTAAAAAAAGTTTTTAAATAATTAAAAATCATTTTTGTTGAATAATTATTGTAATACAAAATAATTATTTTTTTATCTCAGACATCATCATACAACAACTATATACAAAGGACGTGTTCATGTTTGGTTTGTTGGTTTGCGTTGGTTTTCTTCCATTCATCCACCTAATTCTTGTTAAAATTAATTAATTAATTCTTGTGACGTAATTAATTGCCTGGCAGAAGTTAAAAAGTGCTTTTGATGCACAAGAAATTAAAGTCCAAAAAATCATTAATGGACATTTCAATTATTCACAGTTAAATCCATTTTCACATAATCATACAACTGTGAATTGAAATGTCCATTAATGATTTTTTGGACTTCAATTTCTTGTGCATCAAAAGCACTTTTTAACTTCTGCCAGGCAATTAATTGCGTCACATATTTTTCTTGGTCGATTTTTTGTTTTGCAAAGACAGCTTCAATTCAACCAAATCTTCTCTGCCCATTTCTAACTTGTACTCACTTCTTTTGGTTGCATTGGTTCTTCCATCATTGAGAATCTGCAAGTATCAACCAAAAATTTCTGCTGATTTTCATTATTAATTTCATCTAATAAAATTTTTTTGTAGGCCAACGAAAAGATTACAGTATTTTTGAATTGAACCACACTTGATCTTGTCATTGTGGTAATTCGCTATTTGAATTGCCAACTCTGAAGGTTGCATTAATCCTCCATAAGTTTCTTCTTTCTTTACATTTTTATTATTATTATTGTTATTCGATCGATTATAATTTGTGGAAGACTACTTATTGTTGCTATGGCTTCCATATTGATTCTTTTGGTTGGATCTTGATCCACCAACTTATGATTCTGGACTGTCTTTTGTCCACGCGCGTTGTTGTTATACATTTTTCTTCTTTGATCCTAATAGCAAAGAGATAAAATAGATAGTTAGTTTGATTTTTCTCTATTCTTTATAAGTTTAATTTATTATGTTTAATCGGAATCATCGTAATTGTTGCCAAATGTTATCTCAGAATTTCAATTAGAGCCCATTCGGTACGCCACAATCCGCTGGATTTCTAAAAACGTGAGGGTCCGTTCGGTAATCCCAGCGAAAATCCAGGCTGGGAAATATCCAGCCTGGATTTTGTTTCACCCAGCCTGGATTTTTTCCAGTGGATTTCCCATCAACCGAGCTACC
>VKHH01006634.1:0-16901 GCA_015144975.1 Epipyxis sp. PR26KG
TGTTATTATTATTATTATTATTGTTATTATTATTATTATTATTATTATTATTATTATTATTATTATTATTATTATTAGAGTCGTTGTGTTGGATTCTGGTGTTCTCGTAGAAATGGGAGCTCCTCAAACTCTGCTACAGAAACAAGAAGGATACTTCAAAGATTTATGGGAAAAACATCAACAAAATAATCATAATTGAATGAATTGATGAATATTGTGATCATTCATTCATCAATTCATTATATTAATAACAATCGATTTGTTTGTTATGATATGGATTATTTCTATAGTTATTATTGTTATTAATTATATGATTATTTATATTTATTTTCAATTAGTAACAGAGATAAGTTTATGTGACAAAGAGGTTGTCCTTGTGATTCTAAACGTTTTTTATTCCCGCACTTTTTTCGCCACAGATCAAATTTAAGTTATGATAATTGAGCTGAAAAATCTAATAATGAAAGTGGCTTTTAACGTAAAATTACCGTTGATCATTGTTAACACTTTTTCTAGAACGACAATTGTTGGTAAAAAATCAGAATTAACCGATAAAATATGGTTAAATAGGATACACAGAGAAGTAGAGAAAATGAGTGAGAATATCCCATTTATAGGACTTGTCCGTTTTGCGAGAAACTTTGAAAGTCTGAAAATTTGAAACGTTAAATAACAATATTAAACATTTCATAGTTATAAAGCTACTAAAGCGGTTTTGGAATTTTTCATTATAAAATTTCTATCATTTGAGTTTATTTTTGAGTAAATAACTATCATTACATCCACAATGAGCTAATTACAACAATTTAGGATTTAAAATGAGAGAATTCTGGTAAAATAAGTGAATAATTTCATCTTGGAACTGCACGTCAGCTCCTGTCCCGTACCTTAAATTCATATTTAACATTATTTTTGTTATTGCCGTGATTATCTTGTAATTGTTATTAAAGAAAAAATATTCTCTTAGAGTTGTAATTTGTAACAACTATTAGAGTTTATATATATTTTCTAGTTTCTGTAACCCCCCCTTAAGCTTGTTGCTCCATGGTGGTCATGTGGAATAAAATTCTGCTATTGATATGAGCTCATTGATTTATATCGGACTTGCAGTGATGTTACAGTGTTTTGAATAGAATTACTTTGTGACTGATTTCTGATAAACTATAATGAGGAACAAATTTGCAAATTTGAAAAGTTTTTGTACAAGAAATCATGATGAATAGCGATAAGTTGCGTTATTACAGTCTAACCCCAACTTTGGATGAATGGAATCAAGTTTTTGAAGATACTGCTGGATATGGACCTTTCCATCTTTTTGTGGGATGTCAGTTATCGTACAATAAAAATCTTGTTGACTCATATCATAATATCGTCATCAAAGGCTATTTTTTTCTAGAAAATCTGTCGGAAGGAAAATCTGGCGTATCAGCAAAGTCTCATTTTAAAAGCAACAAAGGAAATGATGAACCTTCAAAATTTAAAATGACAATAAATTATTTTGATAAAACTTGGACACCAAAAACCATCACTACAAATGGAGGTGGACTCTTTTCTTGGAATATGAACATGGTTGGCTTTCAAGAAAACAGTATTTCCCATTCTCTAAAACAAAGAAATTTCTCTGGTAATGGTAATACTAATGCGAGGGTGACCAGACATTATGAAAATATTAACATTTTTATTAGCGATTGGAATCACTTTATAACCTTCCCACTAAGCACTTGTGTAGAAATTAGTAAAAATAATTCGCGGACTTTGCAACCAAAAGAAGTACATAGAGTCAATACAACTAATAACATGATTCAGAAATTTGTGATTCACATCTACACCTGGGAACAGGCACTCGTTTATGATATAAATAATAAAAATAATAATAATATTAAGCGCTCATTATTAGCACAAGCTATAGCAAATCATTTTAATTATCATAAACGATTGTTCTCTGATTCACTTTATCGTTATGATGTAATTGCAGACGAAGAGTTTGTTTCATTTATCACAAATAATAACCATAATTATAACTATAATAATACCGATTTTTCAGATTATCTTAATAATGATTTGGTTCGATTCATTCCGAAAGGGAATAGTCCACCTCGTATTAAAGGTGACACACCTAAATGGCAAAACGTTTATGAAAACATCGCATTATTATCAAGTTGGATGAACCAAGAACAATCAACCTCATACCTTTTCATTGATCTAGACGAATACATCATCGTCAACAACCATCATAGTCATAATAATAACAATAATAATAATAAATTTCAAAATATTCTTCGAAATAATCTTCAAGTTTCATTTTATCGATTCGATACTTTTTGTACTAATTGTACTGGTAATAACAATAACAATAAATTACCTGAAATAATGTATAATTATACTTTTCATAATTTTCGTCGATCAATTTCAGCTCATCCTATAGGAAAAGTAGCTTTGCAATCTCATTTTCATCATAATAATCTTGATGAGTATTATTGTATTATGATGGTTCATCGAGCGAATCCTTCTCGATTATGCCCTTTGATTCGATTAGATCCTAATGTCGCATTTATTCTCCATTTTATTAATTTAATAAATATTCGTCAAAGGTAATATAATAATAATAATATAAAAAGTTATGTTATATACATATTAATATTATACTCTGACGTAGAATCAATGAGATTATCTATGAAATTCTGCATTATAATATTATATGCTTGAGTCAAAGAAGGACAAAAAATTAAATGACGAGAAAGCTATGTAATTTTATGATGAATTTATCGAAAATAATAAATTTACATAATAATCAAGATTATTATTATTTTTATTATTATTATTGTTTTTATTAATTAAATATTCATATAATCATTATTGATTGATTTAATATTCTTTCATATTAAGAGCTAAATGTTTACCCTATTGTAATGGAGTGTGTGATCAAATGATAATATGATTGGAGTTAATATTAGTTCTCATTATCAATTCTTTGTTTTTATTATAGTAATACAGACAATGTAGATATTTCTAAGTCTTTACCAGTTAATGTATCATATTTGATGTCATATGGTCCTTCTGATTCCTTTCAAGCGCAGAGTCAACATTCTCTCATATTCACCGACCATCGTCAGCGACAACCTTGGTTACGATTCTCTGTTTTCTCAGGATTATTCGATAATAATAATACTAATAATACTAATAATAATTGTAACATTCATAGTATTAATAATAATAACATTCATAACAATAAATATCATCATTATTATTCTAATAATACGATTCGTAGCAATGGTTATATTCAAGTAATAATAATAATATTTGGATTAATTGGAATTATTGCCATTATTAGAGGAAGGCGATTTAGATAATATTAAACAGATTTTGGTTGAGTTATCGAATCGTACAAGATTGATTTCATAGTGCATACTATGTTTCAATCAAAATGGTATTGCCATTAAAATAGGAGAGTGTTTCATATCTATAATACCTCCTGCTGTCTGATAAAATATTATCTTAATTATTATTTTGAATTCATATCATAATAATAAGGATTTCTACTATAAATCATAACGTCCAATCAGTCTCTTTTAACTAACACAAAACAACGAATCAAATAACAATCTTATCACTTTTGACATGAACAACTTGATCAAATTCAGAATAGCCGCGATACACAAAACCACATGACTTTTTATATTCCATAATAGTAATAATAACAATAATAATAACAATAATAATAATTGACAAAATATGTTGTCATGAACACGCAGTGCTGTATAATTATATCAAATCTGCTCGAGTATTATTAAATTGATGTTGTGAAGGATTGATCAATAATATAATATTGAAGTTAATGTTCAATCTGAAATAGAAATGTAGTTTAAAAGATATAGTGACACTATTATTCATTTTTAGATTTTCCAAGTTATTGACTGACAAAATCGTCGCAGATTACATAGGCGCAAAGAGTGGAGGCTTTTTTGGTCACCACACTTCTGTGGATAGCAGAGTAATTATGTTAATAATAATTATGATATTTTCAAAAATAACTAATGTTATGCAAAATATTTTAAATTATTTACCATGGTATTGGGTGTGGTGTGGTGGTATTGATAATAATAATAATAATTATTATTATATTATATTATTATTATATTATTATTATTATTTTATTATATTATTATAACATTTTTTTGTTATCAAATATCTAGTCTATTAAATTATATAATTATTTATAAAAAATGAAGCTACATATCTATACAATTAGGCGATAACACTGGAATGATATTTATCATCATTTGAGTGATAATAATATATTAATAATTCATCATATGCTGAATATTATTATGATGAGTATTATGATAATTCTGGACTTGTAGAAATTATTATTATTATAAATTGGACGATATTTTGTGTTTCCAATCTCTGATGTTAATTTGATGGCTATTGTTATTCATATCATAACACTTTAAATGACGATTATTTTTTAGAATCATGATAATGTCAATATAGCCACCGCTAAACGTTAACTATATTATCGTATTACCGTTTTATGAGAACCTTTACATGCTAACTACACCAAGATATATATGAGATGTAAAGTTACTCAATCCAACCTAATTTGCCTCAGGTCTTAAACAATGCCAGAATGTTGTCTAATATGATGTTTTTATCACATTTTAATTAAAATAAACGAAAATCTTATTACAATACTGAATGAATGACTATCCCTTATCGTATATCTTTTCTTAACTGAATCTTATTCAACAGAACATCGTGTGTTATACTAATTATTAATAATATTATTATAAAAATAAAGCTAAAAAATCTTTGGTGGAATTTTATTTTGTAATTACTGTATTATCCTGGTATCATATTTCAATAGCATCTTCCATTTGTTTTTGGAGTTAGAATTTGAAGATATGAAGTTTGGGGTTAGTGAACAGTGAGTAGCAGAGTTTGTTCTCAACAGATTTCAATAAGATAAAAAATATTTTACCTTATAGTATTGCTGCTATATTAGTACAATCCGTTGGGAAAAATCAATTATGATAAAATTTAAAATAAAATTTAAAATAAAGTTAGTTTTATGTTGACGATATTCGATATCGATATGTCTAATTCATTGTAGTATTGTACCAGCTAAATTAATGAAAGAATACAATATTCAGATATCCAATATAAAAGAATATCCTGATGTAAGGGATCATCTGATATATCCCGTCTAATATATTTTGTATTTCAGATGATTTTATATTATGGCGCCCACTTTCTTGCTTCTCCTATGTGTATCCTTTTTTTATAAATTTAAAAACGATAATTCCAATATTATGATTTTAATTAATAGTTAACTGGTAATCATCATTTTTGAAAGGAAAGGAATCATAACCTCTCTCCAGTTAGTTTCCCAATCATCCATTTGTAAACCAGCATTTTCTTTTAATTTCAACAGATCATAATAATTATTATTGTTATTATTATTATTATTATTATTATTATAATTATTGTTATTATTATTATTATTATTATTATTATTATTATTATTATTATATAAATCTGAGAAAAATAATCGTGTGATTTGGTCTGTCAATTCTGTGTGATTATGGAATATCAGCCCATTGTGACCATGTGTGATCAGCTCCGACAATGCAGGGAAAGCAATCGCACATACAGGGACTTTACTACCATACATATCCAGGACCTATCATAATATAATATGATAGTATAAAATAATAAACTAAAAATAATATGATAATAAATAGACAAAACAAAATAAATGTTATATTATTAATATTTTGCGTCAAAAAATCCTTTTTTTCAATTATTATAGTTGATGTCAATGTATGAAACGGTCTAATAATTCGACATAATATAATAGTATGTACCTTCATTGGTAAGTCCAAGCCAGAGGTACTGGTATGCAAGCAAACACCCAAATCCGCACAGCTCATCAAGATGGGATAATCCGCAGCGGCTAACCATACCGTCTTCACAACAACAAACTGTCCAATCTTACCTTCATTCATTAATTCATCGATTTTATTTTCGAAATTAGGTCTTAAAGGTCCTTTCCCTATGAAATAAAATATAATAATTATTATTATCATATTATTGACAAGCTCAAGTTAATCAATTATTATATATTTTTCTATTACTGTAGTACAGAAAAGATAAATATAATAGTTTTCGATGTGAAAATGTATATCATTCTTCATAGTGAAGTGTTGATTTAATTTATATAAATAATTATTATCATAATTTAATTTTTGAAGATTAAAATAAAAAACGAAACGTATGCAAATGCAATTTTACTATAATATTAAGCCCAAGGATAGGAATTAAGAATGATAACTTATATTCCTGGTATCACATTAGGTGATTATTTTAGCTTTGTTTACAATAATAACAATTTTTACATTTTAGTATTATAATTGATCTTTGCATGGTAACTTGAAATATTTATTGATTTTATTAGATATTTGATCATCCGATTTATAAAGACAGCATGTATTTTTTGATAAATTTCATACAAAACAAAGAAGAAATTTACCAATGTGTTCTTGAGTTGAGTCATTTACCTGTTATGATCACTAACAAATAAGTATAATAGTTTGACTGCACAGTTTGATTTATCAAATAATTCTCAAGTTCCATTACAGTTTGAATTAATATATTAAAATCTTCATCTTCTGTCCACGATGTTGAACTTATTATAATTCCTGTTCTCATATCTGTTCTTTCATTATTATTATTATTGTTATTATTATTACTATTATTATTATTATTATTATTATTGTTATTGTGAGGAAATAACAGCTCATTAACAAATCCTAATCGATCCAATAATTCGCTTTGTTTTACATTTCTTTGCATACATGTTGATGATTTAGAATTATTATCATATTTTTGATCAAATATTTGTGAGGGTGGTCGATCATATAGTACTGTTGGATTAATTTTAAAATTATTTTTTAACCATTTTTGCATGGTTTGAGACACACAAATATGATGCGAATCATGAACGATCCATGTTGAACACACTATATATTGCTCTAAAATCCGTGCGAATCGTATCAAAAATCTTGTTTTATCGCCAGGAAACATGGAGTATCCGAGGTTATGCCAATCTATTATAATTTGAGGAGATTTATTCCACGGTTGAATTAATTTATTAACAATTGAGAGGAAATGAATTGAAATGACAACTGGTATGCAAGGAGGATTTTGAATTAATATTACATCGTATCTTGGGAGTTTGTTGAATGTCCATAATAGGACAGCAACTAACCATAATCCTTTCATTACTATAATAACAGAGGATTGGATATTATAAACAATCATAATAAAATTATTAAGTCACAAAAAGTAAGTAAGTAAGTAAGTAAAAATTAAGTAAAATGATGTAATTATTGGACCAAAAGGTGATTTTTTACAGTGATGAAGTGTACTGTACGTAGATGATTAAGCTGATGATGCGAAGATTTGATTTATCTTGTACACATCTTCATGATAACTTACTTGTTCTAAGAAATGGAATCAATGATAGAAGTTTGAAATCGTATGACACCAATCTAAAGTTAAATGAAGAAATTCAAATAATAAAAAGCATAAAACAATGATTTGTTATCGCAAAATATTAAAATGTGATTTGGAGATCGTGTAAAGGGGCAATATTGGTAATAATTTAGCAACTGGAATATTGAATACCATAATAATATAATAAATAATAATTGCCACAAACAAATACCATAATATCATTTCATCAAACAGGAATGAGGATATTATTGCATTAAAATTTATGTGTTGATTTTCAATCGAATACTTATATTTCACCTTAAACATTTGATATTTGTCGATTGCTTAAGAGCAACACACACTTCTTCTCCCTCATAACCAATTAAAGTAACTCTGGAAAAACCATTACTTCCATTCTTGGGTTCACTGTTTGAATAAAAATTGGCCATAGACAAGGCATGATATTGCATTCTAGGAGACCTACCTAAGTCACCCAGTACAACGACAACAGCATGCATTATTAAAAAGCGTACAACTGTACTCAAACATACATTTATTTATTTACAGTATTTTTACTACCCTGTAACCTGGTATACACTAGATATTGTTGGACAATCAGAAATGCATGTAATTATTAGTATTTATTATTTATTACAGTAACTTTATCCCATCGGTAGTATGACAATGCGTGTTAAGGCTGTTTCTCATCATACCACAAATTCTTCTCGTTTGTATATATATCACATTTAATCATAACTAAATTACTAAACAATAGTTATTTATTTTGATATTGAGTAACAATTGTTATTTTTCAATAACTGTAAATCAGCAATGGGATTTTTCCGTTTCCGTTTATTTTTTTAAACGATAAAACAATAAACGGACCCCTTTCCACTTGAAACCCGAAAAAAATACTTGTTTGCAAGAAATTTCTGTTCATTTTCAATGTACATTTGCAATCCCAAAAAATCTTATCAATGATGTTAATCATAAATGATTCAAGATGTCAGCGAAAAGTTACGACGAAGGACTGGCTAATGGATTTGAGACGTTATCTTTACATGCAGGGCATGGAGGAGATCCAACAACTCAAGCTAGAGCTGTACCAATTTATGCAACAACCTCCTATTTATTCAAATCAGCTGACCATGGTGCCGCGCTGTTTGCTTTGAAAGAATTTGGAAATATCTATACTAGGCTGATGAACCCAACTAACGATGTCTTTGAAAAGAGAATTGCGGGTAACTATTTTTTTTTAATTTGATCAAATTTTAGTTGTTCCATAGTTCCATATAAGTTATATGGATCGTTGTATTTCAATTATATTAGCATTGGAAGGTGGTGTAGCCGCAGTTGCAACTTCATCAGGTACAGCAGCTCAATTCACTGCTTTGACCACAATCCTTCAAGCTGGAGATAACTTCATTTCCACTTCAAACCTTTATGGGGGAACATATAACCAATTCAAGGTTACGTTACCAAGGCTAGGTATTAAAGTTAAATTCGTTGATCCTGATGCTCCTGGTTCTGAGGCTAGTAAGTATGAAGCTTTGATTGATGACAATACCAAAGCAATCTACTTGGAAACACTTGGCAATCCTCGCGGAGATATCCCAGATTTTGAATCAATTTCTGCTGTTGCAAAGAAGCACGAGATTCCATTGATTGTTGATAATACATTTGGTAAGGGTGGTTATGTAGCTCGTCCTATCAAATTTGGTGCCGATATTGTGGTGGAATCTGCCACAAAGTGGATTGGAGGTCATGGTACGCACATTGGAGGCGTTATTGTTGATGCTGGGACATTCCACTGGGACAAGAAAAAAGCGGATGGAAGTCCAAAGTTTCCTCTTTTTACTGAACCAAGTGAAGGTTACCATGGACTACGATTCAATGAAGTATTTGGTCCTAGTGGTCCTTTCGGCAACATTGTGTTTGCAATTCGAGCAAGAGGTATCGACTGACTTAAATTTTAAATACTTTTTGAAAATAGATGATTGCATTTTTAATATTTGCAATTATATTTATTGTTCGTTTAGTGGAGGGTTTAAGAGATCTTGGTTCATGTCAATCGCCTTTTGGATCGTTTTTATTGCTTCAAGGTGTAGAGACACTTGCATTACGCGCTGACCGACACAATGAAAATGCTATCAAATTAGCACAATTCTTGAAAAATCACCCACGAGTAGAATATGTAAATCATCCATCTCTTCCAGATCATCCATACCACACACAAGCACTAAAATATTTTAGACCGGGATTCTTTGGCTCGATCATAAATATCGGAATAAAAGGAGGTAATAATGTATGATATGGTATGACATAACATCATGATATTTCATGATAAGATTCACACTTCTTGTTTTTTCGATAATAATTAAGTTGTAATTTTATTGAAATATTTGTAGGTTTGGAAGCTGGCATTAAGTTTATTAATGCTTTAAAACTTTTGTCACACCTTGCGAATGTTGGAGATGCGAAGACTTTAGTTATTCAACCTGCCAGTACAACTCATCAGCAATTATCTCCCACGGAGCAACTCTCTGCAGGTGTACAGCCTAATCTAATTCGCATTAGTGTCGGAATTGAATCGTTTTATGATATTGCTGCTGACTTTGAACAAGCATTGGCTGCATCGATCTAATGTTAATGAACAACTCATGTTACATTCAGCACGTGAACGACGATCATTTGTGATTGATTTGTGATACATTTGCAACAATTATTTATTCTGTTTTTCAAATATAAGTTATCTTCGAATTATCAATAAATGCTGCAGTTGTTGTTGATATACCAATAACATAAATTAATAATGTTAAATACTTTAAAATAAAGTTATATTATTTCCATTCAACAATTTCCATTAAAATTATATTTTCCATTCAACAAAAATAAATATGAAACAAAGTTATGATAATTAAGCTATAACCATTTACTTTATTGGTTTATTGTCAATCTAATTACGTTTTAACTATTTCTTTTCATATGGGCGTTAATAGCAGATGAATATGCTTAAGTACCAATATAGTTAATTGAGGACCACCAACAGGTATTATCTCATTCTATAATATTTTTATTAATATCACCAATTAAATAATAGGCTTTAATATTTTCTTTCTGTTGAGAAAAAAAGAGGTAGACATGTCTATATTTCTATTTTTAATAAATTGTTACGAACTAGCTAATGAAATGACTTTCAATATTACGTAATTTTGGATTTATTAATATTCGATGTAATTCTTTTTATAAAATGAGCATTCGATTCATTCAATGATGCGAGTACTTAAATTAAACAAATAATATAATTAAAAACAACAAATTCATTTGAATTTATTCAAATGAGTGAATGAATAAAAAGGGAAACGATTTTACACCAATACACAATTAGAAGATTAGTAAAACAAAATGAATCTTAAGTTTAAAAACAAAACGGAAATTTATCAAACGAATGCAAGAAAGTCAATTACTAAACTCTGAAGTTATAAAGACTGTAGCGGAAAGACCATTAAGAAGAAACTCAATCCCCCGTCGCACTATATGATTGAGAAGGAATGTGACTCTTTATAAATACTCATAAATCAAATTATGTTGAAGGAATGAAATATATATCTATATTTAACAAATGTTAATGAGGCATTTCAACTTCATGTAACGTGCCAGGATGATGATTGATAGAAGTAGACTGTGGAAAGTTACTTAGATGCAGAATCTATAGTTACAGTCTATTTCATCATCTGTATTTACTATTAATTAGTCACATCTATAGTATCTCAATGAATGCTGTTGTATATGTTGTATTATATTTTGTAGATTCGTATGAAATAGCTGCTATGAGTATACCTGTCATGACGAATAATACACCCACGTGACTACTGTCATCAATAACAGCTAGAATTGCATATTTCAATCATTAATGCATAAATATATGAAGCTAGATCTTCTATTTCCTCCATCATGGAGCATGGAACACCAAACCAACTTGTATTGATGTCACCATTATTTCTCCTTTTCTCCTATGCCAATTTTGTCATTGGTAAAGCTGCTAATATCGCAGAATCAAACTAAACTAGAATAAGATCGCTAAAATTTTATCACCTTATAAACTTGCTGTCCTAAACTTCATTATTCTGATTGGTGTTCCGTGTTGACTGACGGTTGTTCACTTTTCCTCTTTTCGTGTTTCGGTAATTTTGATTAACTTCGCACTAATAATATAAAATACAAAAATACCATACCTTGAATTCATATTTTACATTGCTTATTGTCATGATTCCTCCAATGACCGGTATTTTATTATTAATATAACATAATTAAAAATAAAACAACAATTAATGAATGGAATATACATAAAACGTTTCGTTTTGTGTAAAAAAATAGAACCAACAATTAAAATAACTTCACTTATTCATTCGTTTATACGTATTAACTTTTATGCATGTGATATGAATTAAGCCTTGATAATTTTATGAAGAGCAACGTTTGACTGAAGAAAAGTAACTGATAATATCTGTAATCTGTTAATCTATATTCTGTATTCTATAGTTAAGAACTACGAACTACGATTAGATATTTGCATAGAGCATAGATCAAAGATCAAAGATGGAGTTTAATCCACCAGAATCGCCACTTGACTCGCAAAATCTTACTCCGCGATCTACCAGCACAATGGAAGTTTTAGATGCAACCAATTTTAATAATTTCTTCTCTCAAAAAGAAGGATTATTTGAATCAGAACTGAGCATGGTAGATTCGCATACCTATGATGGAAAAGAGTTGAATGATGCAAAAGAAGTTATTCGCCAACTGAAATCTCGGTTAGTTCGACGTTCAAATATAATCGATGAGTTAAGAAAATGCTATTTGAAAGATGTGGTCACATTAAAGCATGTCATAAAGGAAGTGTTGGTGGAATCTGAGAGAGAGAGTGTATTTTCCCAATTTGATACATCGATCCCAAGTCTTAATTTCAAACCATTAATGATGCTGCATGCACCAACAAAAACCGAACTGCAGATTAAATTATGTGAGGAATGCGGCGGTCACTTAGAATTAGTCCATAAAGATTCGGACGAAATCGAAGCCTTAAAGAAAATGATAAGTGATATAAGACAACGAGAAGATAGATTTCGTGTGAAGCTAGCTACATTAGATGCTCAATTAGAAAATATGGTGAGAGACAAGGCAGAATCAACCAAGTCGCATATAGAAGAGGTAGGTTTATTTACATTCTGTAGTGATTTTCTATATTTATGAATGATGCACAAGGTTGAATAATAATATCATAGTTTGTGATTATAATTATATTAGAAAATAAAATATTTTTATGTGTTTTGACTTAAAATCTTTATATTACTGTGAAATAATGCGATTATAGTTTTACTTCATTATTTATAAAATTACCTTACAAGCCAACCAATTTGTACTTACTATTCGTTGGTGTAGCCAAATCAATGCAATTTAATGTGGAGTCTATTTATCACAACTGTTTCATTAAAAATCCACGTAAAAATAAACTGGTTTGGCAATTAAATGAATAGTAAATACACATGTTGCCGAGCCTAGAAAACGTGCTATTTTAATCCTCTTTATATTTTTACAATTATTATAACAGAAAAGAGTCTTATATGGTGAAATAAAGAAATCAAAAGAAGATTGTGAGAAAGCACATAATGATGGTGCACATGTAGTCAAAATTAATAAGAAAATTAGAGAAGAGAATGAAATGTTTCGCACAAATAATAAGCATTTATTTGAAGCAGCTGAAAAAGTTGATAAATTAGAAAAAGATTTAGAAAATTGTCAATTTAATTTAACAGATGCTCAGAACTCGATACATGAATTCAAACAAACCGAAAAACAATTACGAAAAGAATTATTAGATATGAAATCTGATTATTTTACATTAAAAAGTCAAAATGATCATATTTCTCAAGAATTGCAATTATCGAAAGACATATTACATCAAAACGATGCTATTATTAATAAATTACAAATTGATTTACACCATTATCAAGGTTTACATGATGTTAGCACGAATGAAATAAAAGAATACAAATTGAAAGTTGCAGAATTGAATGAAAAAATGGTCCAAGATGCGAAGAAAATAACAGAAGATAATAAAGCATATGAAGATTCCATTAATTTGTTAAAAAATGATTTGAAAAGCAAAGAAAAATTATTAGAATTAGGAAAAGGACATAATCATCAGATGAAAAATGAATTAGAACATGCGTTGCAAGTGATCAAGAATGTGAGTGAAATCAAACATGCCCAAGAATTGGAATTATTAGAATGTATTAATGAGTTTGAACTATATGATGAAGAGATTCAAAGCATGGAGAAACTTATTATAAATTGTAAGTAATACCATACTCCTTTCATATATTGTCTTAATATGGTAATAATTATATTTCTCATGCTATGTTAAGTTTAATGTTGTATGATGACTTACTATTCTTGTTTTTAGCATTCAAAGTAAAGTTATAATACTCACATTATCATACTTACATTTCTCTGCGAATTATTGTTTTCGTTATTTATAAGATACATTATTTATAAGCTATTATTATTAGGATTAAGTCTCACACTACATAAGCTAAAATATCAAAACAGATAATATTTTATTTTATTTTTTATCACAAATGAATCATAGTTTTTCCTCGGACCGTAAGCTCACAAGAAGAAGCTGATAAGATCAAAGCAATGCTTAGTTCGTTAGAAGCTATTCATGCAGCTCATTTGAATGCATCGAAACGGCAACAATATAATAATCCGGAAGATTATTATAAAAATAAAAAGATTTTTGAAGATATCACCGTAGAAGATAGGCATGCAACAGCTGAAAACTATAGTGATGATGATGATAATGATAATAATGACATTCAATATTATGATCAAGGACAAGAGAAATCTAAACAAAATAAAAGTAAAATTAAAAAAGAATCAAACAAGAAAAATCGAAGAAAATCACCAGGAAAAAATAAAAATAATAAAACTCAAATAAATACTACTGATAATCATCAGTTGCTAGAAGAAAACACGAATTATAATCTTACTAATGATGAAATTCTTGAATATTCTATGGAAGCAAAGGCAAGGTTAGCAAAAGAATTACAGGATCAGTTGGCTGCTGCTGCAATTACCGCTGCTTTTACTGCAGCTAATTCTAATACTCATTCCACAATGAATATCCCTCGCCCAAGAACGAGACCATCTATGGAAAATAAACCAATTGCTGAGCAAACAAAAAATAAAAATAAAACAAGTTCTGGTAATTCTAGTACAAACATTCGTAAGACAACCCCAAATAAAAACGAACAATTATCGAAATCACTCAAATCAAATGATAATAAGCCTTCAGAGAATAAGAAAAATAATAGTGATAAAATCGAGAATGATAATACCATAGATAATCATATGAATGTCAATGAAGATGAGATTTTGAATGATGATAATCATCTTGACGAAGATAATAACAATGATAATTACGATTATATTGAAGATGATAATGACAATGATGATATAATGAATGCTATAGAAAACCATCCAATTTCTACAAACAAAACACTCGAAAAGCCAAACAAACAACGTAATAATAAAAGCAATCCATCGACTGCACCGACTTCGGCTAAACGTGCTGTAATGAATAAACCTAAACCTGCACCAATTGAGAGTAACTTATCTGTTCAAAACTTAGAATTAGGTTTGGACAATAGTACTGTTGGGTCACGTCCAACAACTTCATATAGCTCACGTCCTACCACCTCTCATACCGTTGATAGCAATCACAGTAATCATAATGATAGCTATGATAATGATGATCTCACTGATTCCAATGATATTAACATTCATAATTCTTTAGCTGCACAAGCGATACATGCTCATAAAGAAAATATTAATAATATTAATACAAAATTAAAACCAACAAAAGCAGGTGCAGCATTAGCGAAGCTAAGAAAAGAAAGATCGAGTAGAAGAGAAAATCTATTAACTGAATTGCAAATATCACATAAGAACTCCTTCTCATCAGCACCTATGAATGAAAACGATTTATATAATAATAATAATAATAATAATAATATTAACAATATTAACAATAATAATGATAATAATAACAATAATAACAACAATAGCAATAATAATGATAATAATATCACAAATAATAGTAATAATCCCTCAGATTCGAAAGTTCAAGCACATCATAAATCCGTCAAATATGGTAAGTATTATATTCTTAATTTATATTTATTATTATTTTAATGGAAATTTTATTTTATTTTTGTTTTATTATTATTTTAACTTTTAGAAACTAATCAAACCTTTCCAGTTTTATCACGTGAAAATTCATCTGATTCAACATTATCACATTCACTTACAATGGATTCTCATTCTATTTTGAGTTCCCAATCTTACTTAGAATTACATGATGATTCGATTTCACATAAAAAAATAACTATAAAATCAACTATGCTTCGTACTAATCCATTATTACCTGCTAAATCATTCCGCATCTCAGAAGCAGATAGTAGTGTTTTACCAGAAATTAAGATTGAATCAGCATTACCGGAAGGATATTATGTGAAACCTAAATTATCACGTAATAATTCTATTCCAAAAGATATCAAATTGAATTTATTAAGTGATGATTTGAATGATATTTCATTACATTCAAAAGCAAAAATCAAAACGAAAATTGTAAAAGAAATATCACAAGAAAATGGTGATGATGATAAGAAAAAGAGAAAAATCGTTGCAGAAAAAGAAGTTATATCAAAGCATCGTGCACCACAAACTGCAAAAGGTATCAAAGGAATGGTTCAACACTTAGGCTTACAAGCTTTATCAGCAGCGATGAAAAGCGAGGTTTGTTAGATAACATGAATGATATTATTTTATTATTAATTAATCATCTTTAGTGATCGCTTCGTAATAAGCATCATATTGTACTTCTTAAATAAGGAGTAACAGTATATGTTGAATAAATGTTTCATTATAATTGAAAAGCTAATAACTTTTCTCCACTGATTCTTCCTCTGACAATAATAAATAATAAATATCTTGTTGATAACAAATCATCATGTCAAAGTAGTTTGTTTTGATCTATTTTTATCGTTAATTATGTGTGATTCGTTATAAAATCTCTCACTAACATGAAAATATCAATATTATATTATTGTTATTATAATTATTATAATACTAATTATTTTTATTTTTTATTCTTTTTATTTATGATTATTTATCGCAATTATTTTTATTTTTATTATTATTATTATTATTTTTATTTTATTATTATTATTATTATTATTATTATTATTATTATTTTTATTATTATTATTATTGTTATTATTATTATTGTTATTATTGTTATTATTATTATTATTATTATTATTATTATTATTATTATT
>VKHH01006635.1:0-16892 GCA_015144975.1 Epipyxis sp. PR26KG
TTATGATTATTATGATTTGTGTAATAATATAAATAATAAGAAAATTAACCATCATCAGTGAGCTGACCTTGTAGGTTATAATAATAATAATAATAATAATATGTTTGATTTACCGCTGCTTTTAATCCAACACATCCGAAATGATACCATTCGATGAGACAATTCTCATTTTCACATGCAATCATATTGCCATAGGATATCTTCTTACATGTGCAATAGACAGGCTCATTCGGATCCACTCCGACCATGGAGATGTCATTGCTATCATTCAATGATGAGCTATTAGGATCAAAGGATGAATCATTTTTATTACGATTCGCTTTTCTTTTCTTTTTCTTTTGACCATCATTCATCTGACACAAAATAATAATAAAACACATGATCATAAAAATTAATATAAATAATTATTATAGAAATTATTTGTATTTTGTTCAGAATCTGAAGAGAAGTCAACAAAGCAGTAAAAAAAGAAATATCATGGCTAGTTTCGTTCCTTTAGCTCAGACTACTCATCTTTAAGGTTAGGGAGTATCAATAACATATGTGGATCGAAATGAAGTATCCTAATTCGACTAGACGACTAGTTGAGCTGTGGTAATGAGGTTTCTTTCGGTTGTTTTTACTACCATTATCTTTTAGAGGTCCAATTGTGCCCTTATGGCTTATAGGGATTCTTTTAGGTGACAAACAAGCCTATAGCCATAAGGGTACAATTGGACCTCTAAAAAGTTAAAATTGCAATTTTGGAAGAAAATAACATTTACATGTGCTCTTTAGAAGTAGGTCTCAGAATAAATAACTTGATTTCTTATTATAAAACACTATTAAGATATTGTGATTTTAACAATTATTTTTAATTTTGATTGTAATATTACAGCACGCAGCATGTTAGGGTTTACCTCTTCTGCTTCCGATTGGGGCAATAAATGATTAATTGGCTTAGTGATAATATCTATATAATATATTATTATGAACAAAGCCATTAGTTCATAATTGTTGAAAGGATATTTTTTATAATTGTAAGGTTTTTACCAACTTGTTGAATCATATCATCTACCGTATCATATAAGTGTTGAACATTTTTTGTTTGAATTTCTAAAATTTCAAATCCCTCTTGTCTCATTTGTGTTATTCTTTGATATTTTTTCTGAATCTCTTCATCATTGAAGGTATGATCACCTGCTTTTATTAAACCCTAAGACAAATATTTTATTATTATTGTACATATTTAATGTTGGTTACTCACTATTAATCGGTTGTAAGCAATATATTAAATGATATAAGTAATAAATAGAGGAAGTGAAATTAAAAAAGGAAACAACTTATGAGAATTATAGAAAAATATACAGCGATGAACAAGAAATTCACCAACACGCAATTTTTTTTGTGTGTTGAGCCGCAGAAGTAATGATGCCAATAACAAATAACAACTACATTGGTGAAGATGAGAATAAAAACTTCCGAAGCTCTTGATGATACTTCTACATTCACAGCTTACCACCAATATTATTAAATAAAAAACGTACTAATGTATACCTTAATTATTATTATTTTCAGTTACTATGATTATCTATGATTATCTATTATTCAGTTGCTTACCTGAAGTATTTCATATAATTCTTCCGCTTCTTTCTCTGATTGTTGTAACAATTGATACGATGATTTGTCCAATTCTTTCAATTCACTTAGTCCTCTTTTCATTTGTGGTGGAAATAAACTCAATTTATCAGATATAATCTCCATTAAAATATTAGTTCAGTTAAAATATAAGGAATGTTGGGGCTTAATTGCATAAATTTCAAGCAATTCCCATTTTGAAGCAAGATATTAAGATATTGATTTCCAAAATCTAAAATCACAGAAAAGCCCAAGATGAGCGTCACAACAAGAAACACTATCCAATAAGTTATCTAAAATCTAAAATCCAACAATAATTTTTAAAAAGCAAAAGCAATGCAATGTTATAAAAATGTTGCTGTATATATTCTTACGAGAAGGCAACGAAGGAAGACATAAACTCTTGTTTGACTACAGTTTATGCATGCATATTATCACAAACAATTTCTACTCATAATAAAAACATTCCAAAAAACTTTACCCCAATACCGCCGGGTAGAATAAGTATCCCCCTGTTAATTTTATTTGTTAATTTTCGTCTTAAAATTTATGTCATTACGTATGAGATATGTGAAGTGAAGCGGTATATATCAAAAGTGTATCATTAGTTATCAGACTCTATAACAATATTTTCAAAATATATTACGTAAAAACATAAATGGATGAACAAAATATTATGATCAATAAATCTAATAAACAAGAGGAAAACATAACATAGACCATAGACCTCTTTAGCTTCAACTCAATCCTCAACTCAATCATTCGAAAAAAAAGAAAAAAGAAGAAAAAAAAGGATAAAGAAAGAGTATTAACAGTAACTAGCAGTAAACTTCTATTTGAGCAAATGCAGCTGAGAAATGTAAGATTGAAATGGAAAAAAGTTCTAGAAGATGAAGAATGTTCCATTGAGCTGGGTGGGGGCTCTCAAACTCCACGATTTCGGAAGAAAAAGAGTAGGAAAACCAAATGTGAAACAATCTCACAATTAAATTCAATAATTCACAGCGAGGTGAAATTATTATAAACAGTTGCTAACTCTTTTAAAAAACTTCAAACTAATTTCAGAATGCCAGCATTTAAACTAATTTTCAACAATGAAATTCGCCGAGCTCTAGTTGGTGAAAATCAGAACGATCCATTTAATTGTTCTTATTCATCACTTCAGCATATGGCTTTAACAATGTTTCCTTCTTTACAAGGAAAAGATTTTTCTTTTCAATATATTGATGATGAAGGAGACGTTGTGTCTTTTTCCACTGATTTCGAACTCCAAGAAGCGTTGAGAATTGTGGGATCTCAAAATGGAACTATTAAACTAACAATATTCCTTGCTGATGGAAGTTCTACTTCAGCTACACCAATTTCAACTGAATCAGAAACCGTTCATTATCATATTACTTGTGATGAATGTGGTATGTCTCCTATCATTGGTTCAAGATTCAAATGCACTGTACGCAATGATTTCGATTTGTGCGAATCATGTGAAAAGAACAAAATTCAACCTTATCCAATGATTAAGATTGACTTAGCTGGTTCTAATCCTCATCGTCGTGGTGGATGCAGACCATTTGGTCCATCTTTTGGTCGTCACATGAGACCACCATATCAACGTCATGGTTCATTTCTTGGTCGCCATCCGCCTCATGGAAATTCATTTCATGTTCATCATCCACCTCATGGTCATCATCCACCTCATGGACCACCTCATGGTCATCATCCATCAAGACCAAATCACCATTTCCCTCATCCCAATGAATCTCAAGAACAATTCGAAGAAAGATTAATCAACGAAGCAATCAAAGAGAGTCTTGGCATGGAGGATAAGTCAACAGTCCCACCTAATCCTGCATCATGTGGATTCAGAGGACGTCGTTGTCGTCCTTACGGTTCATGGGTTATCAACAAAAATGTCAATTGGAAAGATTCCATCAAGTCACAACTTGACTCTTTCTTGTCTCAATTGATTGGAGAGCAAAGCGAGTCTGAGAATGAATCAAATGAAACTGCAAATTCCAAAAAAGATTCTGAAACAGAAAATTCTTTCAATCACGCAACAGCACCTTACACTGTTCATGCGGATGTTGTGGTTGGATCTCCTGATGCGCAATGTACGTTCGTGCCATTAAGCCATGATCAAAAACGAGATGAGTTAGAAAACAAGATCATTGATGAAGCCATCAAAGAGAGTGTCAATACTGTCAAAGAAGAAGATAAGAAACAGGCAATTGCTGCTGTGGCTGTGGCAATTGACCCTCTTCAAGTGTGGCGTGACGAAGTTCGCGTATTGGCAGAAATGGGTTTCAGCGATATTGATGTGATTATCCCACTTTTGGAAGTGCACGTTTCAAAACCTGCTACTGAGGGTGGTCTACAACGTGTCGTGGAACACTTACTCAGATCATTCAACTGAATTACTACAATCCATTGAACATGTTTGGAACAAATATTGTTATGTTCTTGCAATTTATTGATATTTCATGCATATGCATAATTTCAAATTGTAACTTTTAATATCAAACTAATTTTAAATTCTAAAAATATTCAAAATTTCAGATGCACTTAAAGCGTGTGTTTTCAATACAGCTAAATTATATGTTAGACAATATGATACAGTATGAACAAAATAAAATATTCACGAAAGGAGACAGTCGAATGTGCAAAACAATTATTCATCAAAAGAAAGAACCACTCTGCCCTGAATTTTGTTTGCTTTCATATCATCAAAGATATTTTGAATATTTTCAAGCTTGTCTGTTGTAACTGTGCACTTTACCAAACCACGTGATGCAAAATCAAATGCTTCCACAGCATCTTGTCTAGTACCAACTATCGAGCCTCGAATAGTTACTCTTTTTATTACAACATCAACAATTGGAACAGCAAATGTGCCTCGAGGAAGACCAACACACACTACACATCCCCGCTTTCTACATACTTTAGTTGCCATATTAAAAGCATCAGGATTAGTTGCCAAACAAAGTACTCCATGACTACCTCCTGCAGTATATGTATTAATCCCTGTGATTGCAGCAACTGAGTCGTTTGCATCAAATCCAACCTCTGCTCCAATCGATTTGCAGTAATTTAATTTTGTATGGCGTATTGAATAGCCAAATGCCCTAAACCCCCAGCTGCACCAACAATAGTTATAAACTGTCCTGGTTTAGTTTCTGTCTCTTTCAATCCTTTATATGATGTCACACCAGCACATAATAATGCTAAATATAAATAAGAAAATAAAAATTAATTTAATATCTAATATAAACTGCATCATTATTTATTATTATTACTATTATTATTCAATTAGTGGTAAAAGATTAAATATACAGTAACTCACGTGCAGCTTGTTCAAAGCTAAGAGACTCTGGAATTGGAATAGCATGTGTATCAGCGGCAATAGCATACTCACTCCAAGCACCATCCACAGAATATCCAGAGTTGGTTAGTGAATCACAGAGTGTTTCCCAACCAGTATTGCAATATTCACAATTGCCACATGCTTTATGAAGCCATGCGATTCCAACTCTATCGCCAACTTTGAAGTTTTTACAATTGGGTCCGACTGCAGCAACTATACCAGCACCCTCATGCCCGGGAGTAAGAGGCATCTTTGATTTTGTTGGCCTAAAATGGAAGATAAATGATAAGTAAATGAGAAAGAAATGAATCAATTTAGAATATTTCTCAACTTACCAATCTCCATCAACAGCATGAATATCAGTATGACACACGCCGCTGGCTTTGATTTTCACAAGTAACTCACCATCCTTTGGGATTGGTACGTCAATGCTAACAATTTTAATTGCTCCTTCATGAGCCGATACAACGGCAGCTTTCATGATTCTATTTGCCAAGTTCATAGCTATGGAAGTTCTGCGAAGATGTAGTGAGTAGTAAGTATGAAAATTAGCAAATAAAAAAAGAAATGATAAATTCGCTTTCATACTTCTCAAATGATAACTCTTGTTTTTGCTTTACTTTACATATATCGCAAAGCTCTGCAGTTTCCATGCGTTCCTAAACTTATGAAATAAGTGTTACGGACGCTATAATCCTTCAAAGATTTACTTCAACATATCTTTAAGAGACAAAATCTTCAGCAGGCACAGAAGATATAGTATAAAAGATTAATCTTCATTTCTTTACATTGGCTTTCAGATTTTTGATACTAATTTAATTTATAAAATATAATTGAAAATCAAACAGAAATCACATCAGCTTTTTGTACACAAAGTTCCAAACCAAACTATTTGATTCTGCGGCTTTTCGTTCATAATTAGTGACAGTTCTCCAAATTGGAGTATCAATCATAGCATGATGTATCTTCTCTTCTATACGAAAAAATCCTTTTGCTTGATGAAAACTGCTGTTAAAATCATACGCGCTAAATTGATTATTATCTGACTTAATTGCTGCATCACAAATAATGTTATTCGGAACCACATAATTATTTATTACTTTCATTGTGTGATTTGCGTAAAAATCAACATCAGTTACTATCCGAATAATACCATTCGATTTTAATTTAGAATAGAATAAGTTCATCATATGATCCCTTACTACTCTTCGTTCACCATCTCTTTCATGATTAGGCCAAGGATCAGGAAAATAAACACATATTTCATCTAAAAAATTATCAGGCAAATGTTCTTCAAACAAAATTGTTGCATCTGACCGAATCAATTTTACATTTTTCAAATTCAACTCTTTTATTCTTGATAAAGTGGATGCAATTCCAGGTCGATGAATTTCACATCCAATATATAAATTATTAGGGTTATTACTTGCCATATTTATAATGGAGTCACCAGTTCCAAATCCTATATCAAGAATTATTTTCTTATTCACTAATTTATCGCTAAATTTGTGATTTTTTTCCTGCAAGATTTCATTTTTAGATAAGTTATCTGATGCTGAAAGACAATTAATAGTTAACTTCCTTCCGTATTGAAGTGTAATACCATATTCATTCCAATATGTTGATAAGATCATTTTCTGACGCTTTGATAGATTAGTTTGTTTGTTTTTATACCATTTTTGAGATAAGGGCATTTCATTCCGCCTTTTTATTTTTCGTAAATATTTATCATAATTTAACTTAACTTCCTTTTCTTTTTCCAGTGTCTCAACTTTTGAATCACATAAGCTCATATTTTTTTTGGATATATGTGTTAAGGGTAAGTTATACGATACCAACTTCTGATTTGATAAAGGAATATTAGCAAAACGAAAATTTTCATGAAAGCTTCGAATTCGACATAGCAACTCTGTAGCTAGCAATAAATATATAAATAACATATTCTAGTTTGGAGAAAATATATATACCGTATTATTCTATTATTTTCATATTCTCATTGCCAGTTTTTATAATGCACTATGCACTTATATTAAGTTACAGCAAGTGCAACTAAGAAGCTGGGGTAATAATAATGATTGGGATAGAATCGATAAAAAGAAGACCCGAAATGTTTTGTAGTTTCCGGTATAACGTAATTAGTAAACTCGCCATAATTTTATCTCATCTCTCAGAACTTTTATAATATAACATATAATGATTTAATTATGAAGAAGAAGCAATTGAGCACAAGAAGGCTTCCTGTTATATTTTTAGCTTTTTCCTAATTTTCATTCATTCATTCATTATATTACTTTTCTCTGTTTCACTATTTATTTATTAGTTAATGGTATCGGTATACAAGTTTTTGCGATATTGTTATGATGTTGTTCGTAAGAATAAGGAATATTATTCCCTTCAATAGATTGCCCAATAATATTTTCCAAAGAAGAAAATTTTCCAATGGCCCAACAATATCAACAGATGAGAAAGCTGCACAGGTTTTGCGTTATTCCGTATTGTGCAATATGTGCCAAAAAAATATAAGCCAAATCTAAATAGTTTTTACTTACTTACTCGATTGTAGTTAACAAAAGATAGTTGGCCAAGTTTGAAGAAATATGCTGTTATCATTATACCATCTTTAGCCTTTATTGTTACCTCAGTCGATATAATTAACAATCAAAAACATCGACAAATACTTGAAGAAATATTTCCTTCGTATGGTATGTCAATTATGCAATTGTGCAAACTATTATCAACAAATAAATCACTATTGACGGTTTTTGCTTTAGTAACTTTAAGTTTTGTTAGTCATACGTTCATTCATGCATACATGCATACATGCATACATGTAGTGTTTTTACAATCCAAATAATTACAATCACAATTTATTATAGTTCAGTTAGTTCGATATTATTACGGTTTTGACGATGAGGATTTAAATGAGAAGAAACGAATCAACAATACAATAACCCAGCAATCTAAACGTAAGTAATTATGATTATCATAAAATAATCTTAATTATGAGTATCATCCTAAGATAGCTTAATTATAATTATTTATATAATGTTAATCAGCGATTCAAGTTCAATTCGAATGGAATAATAGGTCAATTAAGAAAGAATATGATGGTACTGTTCCATTAAATAGTTTAATTAACGATTTAAAATTGGGTATGGAGAGCAATGACCAATCAACGTTACAATTGTTAGAGTCAATATCATTCCTTGACAATGAAGACAATATCAATCATGATAATAATGATGAAAATGAACCTACAGTGACGAGTAATCCATTCATACAGTCGCAATGGACTGGTATAGTTCCAATTACTAATCAAACTTCTTTTAAATCAACTTTATTAAAGAATCAAATATCATCGAATTATAATAAAGATACAAATAATAATAACAATAATGCACAGGTTTATCCATATGCTTTTATTCGATTTAATAATTATCTTAATGAATTCTATCGAGGAATTAAATTATATCAACAAAATAGTAATCTCATTGGAAATATTACAGTAGGAATGGTAAGAAATATTTATTATAATATAAACAAATTGGATGCAAAATATATATTTATAATAATAATGATAATATATGATTGATTTCTTGCAGGTGAATAGCAATGCGAATTATTCCAATAAAAAAGAATTAAAAAGTTTTCAAGAAACTTATTTTTCAAATAATGATTCACAGAAACATAGAGCTTTAGAGGTTTTAATTATATTATATAATTATCATGCTTTAATATATTAGTGATTTCTCACTTGGTACCGATATTTGATCATGATATGCTATGAAAATATATTTTATGAAGAGTTTTTCTCATCCTATAAAAACTTCTTACTCTATCCGGTTTTTTGAACTGCCAACTCAGTTGCGGAGTCTACAACACACACACACACACACACGTTGATTGCAAAACAAAGTTACTATTTTCATGTAATTTTTAATAGAATTATATTCTGTAAAATGGTTATATTCTATTAATTTCTATAAAATTATTTTATGATAATTAAAAACTCAAAAGATTTTGAAAATTATGAAAATAGCAATGTTGGGAAGAGGTTGTTTGTAGTAATATTACAATTATTTGACAATTAATACAAATTCTCAAAATGTTTTTGAATCCTTACCGCTACAAATTTTACCGTATTAGTTTATTTGTGTATAATATTGAAAAGTTTCTTGTTTATAATAATATTATTATTTTTATGTTATTTTTTTATGATTATTATAGTTAATTGCTGAAAAAGAAGCACAAATAAAACATTTAGAATTTGAATTAAAGAATGGAAGTAATCGAGAGATTGATACAATTCATCAAGATATATCAAAAATAAAACAAGAAATATATGATATTAAAAAAAATTATGTGAATTATTTTTATTATTTTTGATTATTATTATTATTATAAAATGGACTTTGTATGAAATGATATGAATGAATAAACACTAAAATTACTCTTAATATTTTTTCAGCATTCATAAAGTGACTATTCCAGTATTTGGCTGACATCCATGCAACATTAATAGTATGATAAAAAATATATAATCATTTTATATTAATTAATTGATGAGAAAAGATTTTTTTTTTTATTTTTTTGGATTTTGAAATTGTTTATGAACATAATTGAAATCTTATTAAATATGAAGAGATATTATTCTATAATACTCATCATCAACAAATTTGATGGAATAATAATATATTCATTTTTTTTTATTAAACTATTTAAAAAAACTGTTAAAATAATTAAAAAGATTTTTTTTATAAAAAATTATCTGTAATAATCTTTCCATATGATACAGAGAAAAAATAGTTCAGAATCATAATAGAATAATAATAATTTTCACATTAGCCCACGAAACACAAAAATTTTAATTAAATTATGCTAATATTTTTTATGTATTTAATTATTGAAAAATAACTTGTTTAATGATTAGTGGATGATGATGATCCGAAATCATCTGGTATGATTAATGCAGCTGTGATTGGACGAGCTTCAGTAGGTGCACGATATTTCTTCATCACATCAGGATTCTTATCACGATATTGCTTTGATGCTAATCGTATTTTCTCACGATTTTTCATACGATATCGACGTTGACATTCTCTCATTTTCTCAGTATTTTTCTAGAATATATTATAATATATAGTATAACAGTATAAAAATAATCCGAAAATAATAATCATATAAAAAATTAACAATAATCTAAAGTAAGTTACCTTGTCTGGGAATTTTTCACGATAAGCTTTTTGAATAGCTTTGATTTTATCTGAATTATTTTCACGGAATTTCTTACCATTGTATTGCTTTGCAAATTTGCAAATATCATTAGAGCAATCCGGTGTCACACCATCATTTAAAATCTCACAATTCTTTTTTATGGTGAATTTATAATTATTGAGATTTGTTGTCACTGATAATAATGCTTGTAACTTATTTCTTATTGTTTCAGGACTTAGTTCTGGTTGAGGTTGAGTATTCTTCTCAAAACATGTGTTAATAAACTGAGCAATGGAAGGATATTGAGAATACATGCTATTACTATTTAATAATCGGACTTGACCAAGTAATGCTAAATACAAATTATTATTATTTGATTCATTATTTTCCATCATATGAATATGTTGTTGATACATTAGGGCATGACTATTATCATGCATATGGTCATGAATACCAACATTATTATGTGATTCTACAGAGTTGTCTTCGATTATTTCATGATCAACATCCTCATCATCATCCTCGTCTTCATCATCTAAACGATGTCTTTTGTGAGAAAAAGAAACTAAATCATGTGAGGAGTGCGATAATCCTTGTACATTATTAATATTCATCATATTATGGTGATTATTATGGTGATAAGCATTATGTCCGTGCATGCCCATGCCTTGCATCATCGCAAGATTATGGTTGTGACTCATCATTGTCATGGAGGATTGTTGTTGTTGTTGCTGTTGCATCATTCCATGGGCTAAACCAGCAAGTCCTACATTATTTAGGTTATGGCTAAGATTATTTAAATGATTATTATGATTCATACTATGACCATTCATATTGTGATTATTCATATTGTGTTCAAAGGAGTCATCATATCCACGGTGGTATAATTCAATGTTTGGGTTTTGTTGCATTAAATGAGACAATTGGCTATTATTATGAGAAATCATCACATTATTATTCATCATATTATGATTGCTGTGGTGACCATTCATTTGCTGCATATCATTTAAATGTTGCAAATTATTCATTTTCTCCAAAACTTTTGCTTTTCTGCCTTATTTGTTAATGTTGGTATTATTGTTCAAGGATTCCTATTTAAATACAAAAAGATCGAACACATGAAATAAAAACTACTATTTCATATATTCAGAGTGAACAATACAAGATATGGGAATATTGAGATTGTTTAATATTTAGTAAATTCAAAACAGGTAATAACTCCTAACTCATTCCTCTTATTTAAATTTTATATTTGATTTGTAATAAATTGTATAGTAAAGAGTAAATAGAGGTAATGAGGTAATGCAAACCAATATTCCTAGCGAAAAGAAAAATAAGTTATCATAGTCTGTTAGCCATGAATACAGCTGTGTAATAAAGCAGTAAATAAAATTTAAAACACGGTTTTCCACATGCAATATCTTATATACGATTCATTCGTTACCTTTGCTGTTGAATTGTCTCAATCCTGCAACACTGTTGTTCTGTTGTTATTACTTTGTTGTTCTCTTTATGGCTGTTGATGTGTTTTTTATTTGATTGAAGTGCTAAATGATGATGAAACGTAAAAGCGTCATCAAGTTGAAGTAAAAGAATTCTTTGTAATTTATGTAAGTTATATTCTTGAAATCCTATTAACGACAAATAGTTATGCTCATTTAATAGCATATAACTTTCAAAAAATAAATTCTAAATTATTCATTCATTCATTCATGCAGAATCAACAATTTTTGGAATTAGGTTTTAAATTAATTATTAAATTACTGTATGATACACCATTTTTCGGTAACAAGACTTGTTGCAGCTTCTTTATTCATATTTGTTACAACCGCTGATGATGCAATTTGGTTGTGTAAATTGATTGCACCTGGAAGTGCTTATCCGTTGTGGTCCCGATTAATCCACGCAATAACATTTGTGGTTACATTACAAATAGCCTGCATTATTAGCTGGATAATTTATTTCTTGCTTGACAAGTCTTTACTTGATATAATTGCTAATCAAAAGAATTTAGTTCGCATCATTGGAGCTTCTATCACATGGTTAATAGCAATTGTTTTGTTGACAAAAAAAATGATCAAAAAGTATCATATTAAAAATTTTAATGTGAAAATAAATAATCAAATCACCCAGGATAACAAAGATTATTATTATCAATCAATCACTCAAAATGAGGAAACTTTATCACTTGAACAAAATAAAGCTTTAAATAATGAAGTTATAAGTAGTGATATTGAGCAGCGAAAATTAAATAAAGACGAAAATACTGACAAAGTTGGTTCTCCGCAAGTCATCACTGTTATAATGCTTACCCTTGGAGGTGCTTTAGATGAAATTATGTGTTTTCCTTCACTGCTTATGGGTGATATTTTCGGTATTGTTGAATTATCAATTAGTTGTTTTTTGGCTTCAGTTTCAATATTAATTATTCTTTATTTTTTGTTAAATCAATGCAAACCGCTGTTGGATCTAATGGATAGAATTCCATTATATGTGGTTGTATTCTTTTTTGCAATTATTCAAACAATTCTAATAATATTTGAATAAAAAGTTCCGAACGATTCGGATAATGAATTCAAAACGATTTACACTTAAGCTTTATCTCGTAAAATTAAAAGTTATTGGTTGTGAACCTATTATTAATTGTCAAATTGTGAAATGCATTTATGATGTTATATGAACTTTTAATAAACATTATAAATGTACTACCATGAAAATATTCACTGTGCATGTTTAAGATATTTCTAATTGATAAAATCTTCATGTTGAAATTTAATTTGTTATTAATATTTGTTGTTTTAATTTGGTATTGTATTGAGTTCATTAGCTATTAATATCTTTATTGTCATATATATTAAACGAATGAATTTACATACTATGTGTGCTTATACAAATGTGCAGAAAACAATACACATGATCTTATTACATACCATAATTTTATCTGAATCTAAACAACACATTATTCAATTCGAATATAAATTTATTTTTTATTCAAAATTAGTCAAAAGTGAAGCGCATGGTGTTCATGCAAACAATGTGAAAAGTTTAATTAAATTTCGCAGAGTGATAATTTCTACTTTGAACAAAATTTTGGCTTTTATTCTGTATTCTACTCTCTGTATTCTTAATAATAATACAGAGAGTATCAATAATATAGCAGTAATCTCCGTAAAGCTTTCCATTGTAAGCAAATATGAAAACCAATATTAATCATTATTCTTGTCATTATATTCCATCGCGTCATTCCATTCAAGTAGCATCACTTTTGATATGAATAAACTTACATTATGATCAGCCGAAGTAATTTGTATAGCTTCAGAAGAAATATTACTTTTATCTTTTTCATTATATTCTATAAAAACAAAATTACAAGTGATATGGGTTTGGGTATCTTTTCATATTGACTACAAAATATCAATTTATGTTAAAAATATTTTTGTTTATTTAAATCATTTCGAGGAAAAGATTTACCTATAAAATCGGTTTTTGAATCAATACAGCTCGAATATTTTTCATTATTTAGTAAATGAAAAATATTTGGAGCTAAACTTCTGTTATTATTGTTCATATCATCATAAGTTGATCCATCATTTAAAAAATTATTTTCAGTATCAGTTTCGCTTTCTATGGAGTTATTCACAGAGTCTGACCAAATAAGTGAATCTAGCAATCGAGCAGCTTCATCATCAGAAATTGTAAGATCTTTTATTGAAGTATCACCCATTGCGGAAGCTATTTTACTACAGCAAGAATAAGAGTATTGCAATTCGTTATAAAATATAAAAAATATTGCTGTTTTTGAGTTATTAGATGCTGTTAGTGTCTCTTTTTAATCACTGCTCTGATTTCTATTTAGATTTCTGATATTATTTTTCATTTTCAATTTTAATGTAAAGTTACATGTTACATGTGCAATGCAAATGTATTTATTGTTATTTTAATAATTTGTGATTCGCAAAGCAAGAGAAACAACTATTTTAGCTATTAGCTATTAGTAATTAGCAATATCAACAAGTCATCAAGAAAAATAAAAATAAACATGGATATATTTTAGTTGATGTATAAAAGTTGTGAAGTGTACAATCAGCTGTTCATCACTTTATTTTTTGTTTCATCACCAAATTATTAAAAATCATTTAACCAAAGCCATTGTTTGATACAATGAAATCTTATCTATGCAAATATCCTGATGGTGAATTATTTTGTGATTGGTTAGTAATATTTGATTTGATGAATTTGGATGGTGCATTTTATCATCACAGATCACAGATCACAGTTCTTCTTGGGATAATTTGAGAAGAATGATGAGTGAATCAAGCATGCTTTGTCCTTTTCATTCCAAAGATATATATTTCTCTATTTCGTATTGGTTTTGGTTGAGTGAAAGAAATCTATTTTGTGAAAGATTTAGTAATGAAGAATTGTCTAAATTTGACCAATTGATGTCTTTGCAATGTAAACATAGAAAAAATTATTCTTTGTTAGAGGAAAGCATTGATGTTAAAAATAAATCTGCCTTTATGATGATATGAGGTGTGTTAATATTAAAGCATACTGAATCACTGATTTTCACCCCTCGAGTCAGTAATGAGAAATATAATGAAATAGTAGTAAATAAAACTCTCGTAACCCTATCTTTATATTGCACGAAGCTCAAGTCACTGATATAGAATAGGTGTGATGTCACTGAATCTGGATTGTATTCGATTTTGGAGGCAAATAAAAATTGCTTAACAAAGTTACATTTGAAGAATTGCGATAAATTAAGACCACCTTCTTTGTGGTGGCCTTCATCATTATCATTAACCAATATTACGAATTTGGTTTTATCTGATTTTGGGGATAGCGATGATCGGTGGAATCCTATCTTGGATGGTTTGAATAATTTGATTTATCTCATTATTAAAGAAGTAACAGTATCATTATGCAAGAAATCCATATCGCATCTTGTGCAATTGGAGTATTTGGATATTTCAATGCATGACCAGAATAGCTATGATGATTTGATAGGATTATTTCCTCAAAGTCTTTAACAGTTAAAATTATGGTTGCGTGGAGAGAACTTCAATTCTCAACAGATGCAAAATTTGATGTCATTAGATCATCTCACTAATCTGAACGAATTAGTGGTTCATTATTATTATTTGAGTGTAGATAATATATTACCTGTGCTACCTTCAAGCTTAACAGAACTCGATTTTTCAGGTTGTTAACTTGGTTTAACAGATAAAAAATAAGCAATAAATTATCAAATTTGATGAAATTGAATTTAGCAAGTCAACCTCTTGCGTCTTGTGCTGGTTTGCGTGGAATGACTCCATCCACTTTAAAATGTCTCCACTTAAATTTGTGTAGATCAATCACTGATGGTGAAAGTGGCTTCCCTCCTCTGCCACAAAGCTTAACAAGTCTCAATTTATCTAATATGTCTCATTTGAGTAAACATGGATTAGTTTCTTTGTAATCTTCTTATTTATCAAATCTTACACATTTGGATTTAAGTTATATTCATGATTTTTCTGGGGAAGATTATTATCACCGAGTTTAAAAAAGTTGAATTTGTGTGGTTGTAAGTCAATCACAAAGGATGGATTAATCTCCATTTTATCAAGTAATTTTTTGGATCTCACATACTTGTGTGTTGCTGATGAGCATCCACTGATTTCAGAAGAGACAATCTCCACTCTGTTTTCTTCATATGGCTTAGGTTCGAATGATCATTAAATTGAATAAAATGATTTATTTATATTATTGTTTATATTCACTTCAGATTTTATGAACAAAATATTTACCATTGAGAAATAGAAATATGTTCACAGATTTTATCATCATTCGTAAATACGCTTATATAAAATTCAGTACAGCAAAGTAAATCATTATCTAAGATTGGATTAAGATTGGATTGATGATAAGTGAATAAAATTTTATTTTGTTTATAATAGTACAATACAACTCATCATAATACAGCTACGTAAAATAGAATAAAGATTTATGATAATAATGGATGATAAATAATTATTATTATTATGTTTATAAAGATAATATAATAATAATGTTCTATTCCAGCGTATTAGTATGACAATTTTATTTTTGATTGTTTGACATTTGCAACTTCATCAATCTAAATAATTAATCTCATTAACTTTCAATTTTGATTTAAACATACTACTATTATGGAGACAATCTTTCGCTTATTCAATTTATTTTATGAGATCTGTCAATAAAATTGTGATAAAATTCATCATTTGGATATTAATAATAATTTCTTAAATATAACCCAAAAATTATCATGATAATATTACGATAGGATTTTTGCATTTGTCATTATATTATAACTATTTTCCTCGATTCATACAACAAAATGAAATATGAAGCGAACAATGCACGTAAAAGATATCTATTTCATTATATATTATATTTTGATTAATTATAAAAGTATAGCAAATATCTTTTCTAGCCTCATTAAGACCCAGCTTCATAACTGCAATCCACATAATACACAAATATACTCATTCTAGAGCTTGGTTTTATAAGTTTCTTAGTTCTTATTCACCCTTCCGCCTTGTTAAGATTTTTCCGAACTTAACATCTCTTAATTTTCACATTAAAATATATCAAGTTGAGTCTTTATTTTATCTTGGATTTATTAAAAATCAGTACGGTAACAAAACTCTTCAGCTAACAGAAAAGTATCAGATTGTCT
>VKHH01006636.1:0-16884 GCA_015144975.1 Epipyxis sp. PR26KG
TTCATTCATTCATTCATTCATTCATTCATTCATTCATTCATTCATTCATTCATTCATTCATTCATTCATTCATTCACATTATTTTTATGACATTATGGAATTGGAATTTTTCTCATTCAGATTATTTTTACCCACCATTATTATTACCCTTGGGGCAACATTTTTCTCACTATAACTTTAATATAAATATATATATCGAATAATTGAA
The DNA here is from genome assembly GCA_015144975.1 of Epipyxis sp. PR26KG. Classification (NCBI taxonomy): domain Eukaryota; class Chrysophyceae; order Chromulinales; family Dinobryaceae; genus Epipyxis; species Epipyxis sp. PR26KG. The sequence goes on from VKHH01006636.1 coordinate 209, forward strand.
TACAATGAAAATATCAATTTAGCATCAGGATGTGCTGTATATCAATTAAGTTTAGTGCAATCATTACATTGTTGAGCCGATTTGGCAATTTGTTGTATTGTAACAGGTGAAAATTGCTATATCTGCTTGTGACTGTTTCTTCATGCATTATTGCTGAAAGTTGTCGATAAAGTAAGTAGTATCAACAAATGCAATATGCAAATGAACCCTATTCTAATTTTCTGAATTTAATATATTTTGTCTATATTTTAACTCATTTTGTGCAGTATTGTATTCAATAAAGGAAGCTATTATCAAATTATTTTAAGATCAACAAGATCTTAAGTAACCTTTGCATTCTACTACGGTATAAATTATTGAGTGTCAATTAAAGATTTGCTATTGTTTTGGTATTAGATGAGTTCTCGCAGTAAGATACCTCAAGTAAATTTCAAAGCTGGTAGAGTGAAAGTAGGAATCCGTTGTCGTCCTGCGTTTCAAGAGGAAATTGACTTTGCACAAGGAGAATTTGTTTCAATTTTGGACACGTACCCTGAAGCAAGTAAAGATCACCCGGAATTAACAGGAACACCCCAAGGACTAGGTAATAGTATCTGATTGCTTTCGAATCAGTTTGAATGAGCAGCAAAGCAACATATATAGTTTATAGTGCGATATTTTTAGTTATTTGTATGATCTACAGGTCGAGTCTCAATTACTTTAATTAGTGGTAAACAAAGGGACTTCATGTTTGATTATGTGTTTCCACCTGAGTCGTCGCAAGATAATGTATTTGATCGTGTTGCGCGACCAGTAGTTAATGATGTTTTACGAGGTGTAAATGGAACAATATTTGCATATGGTCAAACCGGAACTGGAAAGGTAATATTGTAATTATCATATAATTCTACATGCATCATTATGGTTTATTATGATATTTTCTATCATTTATTTTGCATATAGACTTACACCATGGGGATATTAGAATTTGTGAATGATGAACATGCGGGCATTATTCCACGTTCGATTTCTCAAGTATTTGAGTATGTTCAGCATAGTCCTGACACATCTGATATAAATATATCACTCAGTTTCTTGCAATTATATCGAGAAACTATTCAAGATTTACTTGCACCAGCTACAAATGGTGCACAATTCGGAGATGATAATTTAGCAATTCGTGAAGACCCCATCCGTGGTTTTTACGTTGAAGGATTGCAAGAATTTGCCGTTAGAAATTATGGAGAAGCAGGTATATATAAATGATTATAATATTTGTTTTCAAAATTGATCCATTTTTTAATAATTTTAATCTTTAGAGGCATTAATCAACCTTGGGTTAGAAAATCGGGCCATAGCTCCGACACTAATGAACTCTACAAGTAGCCGAAGTCACACTGTGCTGACTATAAACATTGAGCAAAGATTATCAGGTGAAGGGAGAACAACTTCTTCCTTAAATGGTACACAGACTATGGGTTATTCAAAAACACTTCGAAGCAAGCTGCTTATGGTTGATTTAGCTGGATCAGAGCGTGTTCGACGAACGGTTAGCAAAGGCACTCGTTTATCAGAAGCAAAGAGTATTAATAGTAGCTTATCTGCACTTGGCAATGTTATTGCTGCATTGGCTGAGCAGCATGTGACACATGTCCCTTATCGTGACAGTAAGCTTACAAGATTGTTACAAGACTCACTTGGTGGGACTGCATCAACTGCACTTATCGCTACAGTAGGGCCAGCACCGGTAAATTATGGAGAAACTTTATCAACTCTTTTATTTGCGGCGAGATGTATGGCAGTCAAAGTATCTCCAATGCAACACGAAGAAGTTGATTATGCAGAAATGTCAGCGAATCTTCAAATGCAACTTAATGCAATGGAAGGAGTCATGAACCAAAAGTTACTTCAACAACAAGAATATTACGAAAGTGCGTTGCGAGAACTTCACGCACAGGTTATTATTAGTATTATTTTTAATAATTTTGATAATGTTATGTTATTTTATATAAATTTATAATAATAGTTGGAAGAAGAGCGATCAAATTCTGTTCAAAATGAATTTAACACTGTACTCGCTCAAAATACTTTGTCAGCTGCAAATGAAGCGTTTGAAAGAAATTTGAATATTGTGTTACATAATTTACAATCAGCTCGGGTGAGTAGTGATGGTAATCCACCGAATTGGTTGTCTGCAGGTGAAGATTCGGCTAATAAAGCTGATGGCGAGCTTGTAGTAATTCTAGGCTACTCTTTTGAGATCATTTCAGCGATGTACAATCGAATGATTGCAACATTAGAAAGTAACTCGATTCGAGATGAAGATTATCATAACGAATTAAAGGACACATTTTCTTTGGAAGCAAATAAAGAGAAACTTCGTTCACATGAATCTAATCGTATGATATCTGAAGATCCGTTGCATAAACTTGATATTGAGACTGACGATAAGCCACGATTTGGCGAAATCGGATCTCACCTCGCACCCATGACTCGACTTGAGGCATTAACGAGAGTAGAAGGTCAATTTAGGTCTAATAATGACCCTGTGTCTCGAATGGATCGCGTGTCTATCGTTCCTATTAAGTCATCATCAGCTATAAAGGCTAGTATATTTGATTATGAAAGTGTGGATGATATCGCAATCGCATTAGCTGAAATGCATCGATCAATGGAATCGAATCTAACTGCTACTGGAACAGCATTAACAAGAAAAGATGTTCATTACAAGACAGTTAAAAATGAACTTACTAACCAGTTAGTTGAGAAACGGAAAAGAGAAGAAGGTATGCATCAGTTATCTAGCAAACAAATAACTAATTTTGATAACTATTTCATTTATTTTTCTTCTATTTTATTTTTCAGAGGTGGTTAACTGGTCTTATATTCTGAAATATTTACTTAAAACTTCTTCGAAATTAAGGAAACAGCTTCAGCGGGAGAAAAAACATAATCACCAGCAATACAATGACTTTCCAAATGATCCTATTCAACGATTTGAACAAGGTGACCGAAACCCTGGGAAAAATCCACCAGATACTTTCTCTGCTGATGCATTCAGTACTTCCACTACAGAAACAAGCCTTCACTTACCTTCTTCCATTGGAGATGGCTCACTGTCTCTTCCTAAACCATTAAGATTATCTACACAAACACCACTTATTACTAATGATGCGAATAACAACAACCTATTGAAATCTAAAGTATTATCTACGAATCAACCACAAACATTCACAACAACCGTTTCGTCTGCAACTGCAACGTTAATGATGCAACAACCAGGCAATACAAGAACTCGTCAGACATCTTCTTCATCACGTCCAAATGCAATTTCTAATCAAAATAATACACGCTCTCGTCAAGATCAAGCTCCGGGACCAGGAATACTCAATAGAAATGATTCATTTGAAGATGATGCTATTTATGGAAATAATGGTGGAGTAATGGATGAATCAGAGCTTTCTATGACTTCAAGCATCCGCACAATGAGCACAATTCAATCAGGATTTTCTAATCCTCCGAGTGCATTTGCTCAGCAAGTAGTGAATGGCTTAGGAGTGGAAGGAAAACAAGCAACAAAAGCAATAAAATTAATTGATAAGGTTTCTCGCATAACTGATGAGCAATTAAGTCGACTGGATCCTGAAACAAGAGCTCAAATATTGCAAATTCGACAAGATTTGAATATCAATTCGGCTGCAATAACCGGAGGGAAGCAATTAGTGAATAGTGAAAATAACCTTCGCAGTGAAAATAACCTTCGCAGAGGACTTAACTCTCCTCGTCTGGTCGGTAACTCCAGGAACCCTTCCCAGGGATCGAATAGACCATCTTCTCCCACTGCATATGTGCTGCCTGTTAATAAACGATTAAATAATGTCAATAATTCAAATGGAACAAACCCGACTAATATTATCAGACCATCATCTGCTCCTCGTCAACGACAGATCTCAACTACTTCTTCCATCACTTCCTCCATTTCCCAACTAACTCCAAATACTCCTATTCGCTCTGTCACTCCCACTAGATTTCAACAAAATATTTCTAAACAAAATTCAAAATTTTCAAATAATTATTATGATACGAATCCGAGATACATCAATAATATGATTAATAATAATAATAACAATGCACGACTCCCTCAAAGCCGTTTAAATAATGGATCAAATAGCAAGTCCGGTTCACAGGGATCTGGATCGAATTATCGTAATAATAACATGTTGCATCCTTCCAATCATATCCATAATAATGATGATGATGATGAAGATGGTAATTATTCACAATTAGATGAATTAGATGGATGAATTTCATAACAAGTTATCTACCCGACTTTTAAATGGAGTTATTGCAATACAAATCAACCGAACTATCGCCTATTGTCGATGATAAGGATGCAGTTACTTGGAAACACGATTGATAATTATTTGTCATAGTTTCGATTTACGTGTTCATTAATTTTTGTTCATTTCATCATGATACAATTGTTGCAATGATTAATGACCGAAGTTGTGGTACCATTATTTTTCTACTACATAAATTATGCGGTTTATAAAATTTTGACTCTATTATTTATCTTAATAGACACTAGAATATCAAATATATGATATACTTTCATTGCGAATACCATTGATACCGGGATATTCATGTTAATATCATGCATGATTTTGTTAGTTAACTATTCTTTTAATTAAAACTTATCACTCAAAAATACGAGTCTTGTAAATTTGTAACATAGTATAAAACTTAATACTTTTTAAAATGTATTGCAATTGTCTGTTGGAAACTGATCTGAACGAACAAATATAAGTGGTCATAATGCAATATTATATTTTGGGGAAATGTAGTACCGTAACGTTAACAAATATTCTTCAATGTGGTTGAACGATTTCCTTATTATTTAATTTATTGATTGAAAGAAGACTTGAATTGTTTTGTAATTTTCCTTTAAAGAAAGCTTTACCTTATTACCGTTTGTAAGGGCCCGTTCGGTAAATCGAGTGAAAATCGAGAGCGAGTGAAATCGAGGCTCGGCAATTTTTGTCCGAGGCTCTATAAATCGAAATGCAAAAATCAGGGGTAAAATGCACAATCCAGTATTTGTGCAGTTGATGAACCCTAAAAAAAAATTGAGGGAAAATCGAGAGAAAATTTTCACCTGTCAACCGAACACCCCCACTGAGCGGAATCCCTCTCTGGGCCCTAATAAAAAAAGGGTATAAAAAATTTATGGATATCCATATATATATATGTATCTGGATTATTATCACTACCGTGTTTTAATTCATAATCATAATTTTTATGTTTTTACAGCAGTGTAACGGGTAAATAGGTAATCAGAAAGTGCTTTTAGAAGATTTGAGAGAATTGCTATATATGAGTTTATCACATACTGTAGCTTTCTTTATTGACAATCATTAATCATCTTTTTTTCTTTTTTATAAAATTTATGAATTATGCGCAGCAAAATCCATAAAAAGCTATTAGCAAACAGACATTTCTCAACAATAACTGTTTCTAATGGACTTAATGGATCAGTAAATCAAACAAGCGAATTATTCATAGCTGTTGAAAATGACAGAAAAGAAGAAATCAAGTGGTTGAAATCAACTGAAAATAAAAACATTTTGGCTACACAGAAAGAAATAACACCGCAAGCTTTCATCAATGCTAAAGGTGAGCCATATTTTACCAAAATTGTTGAATTTGCAAAATACTGTATAGAGTCTTGATGAATGAATAACAATTGTCCCATTCCATAAAGCTTTAATGTGATGTTGTGATGTTATCCTAATTTTATATATATATATAATATGTAATATAGATATGAAAGAGTACATATTGAAGCGTTTTCTTAAAAATAAAATCATTGATGATGAAAACAATGATGCTGGTTTAAGAGTGATATCATCATTGTTGACATTCCCACTCTCATTAGCTTATGGTATACACAAGCTCTTCCCTACGCAGGAGGAAGAAGTTAAGCAGATTAATAGTTTTTATCGAAATCATCTAAATATTGCTATTCTTGGTGCTAGATCTGAATCATCTCTTCCTACCGTATGGTGGAGTGAAATATTTTATCAATATCATTCTAGTTTTGCTAATATTTATGTTGATATGTATGGACCTGGTATTATCACATCAACAAAAACAAAGAGCAATAATGACAGCAGTGGTACACCATCACCTCATACAATCTCTTGGATTTCACCCCTTACTGGGGATCGTAGGAATATTTCGTTACTTGTTGATCATCAATATAGTTTTGTTCATCATTATCATGATAATAAAAATCAAAATCAAAATATATTATTGAATAAAAAGGTTTTATTTCATGATATGAATGATTGTAATGATGTTTTGCAATGGGCTGATATTATTGTTTTATATAATCCTGGGTTTGGTTCGTTAGCTTTAAAATCAAGTTGGGAAAATACAATGCGATTGTTAATTCAATCTCGCAAACCGGTTATTTGCACAGCTCATGGAATCAGTGATGCTCAACGGGACTTACGTGCATTAGATAAATTATCATTAGAAGAAGATGATCAGGAATTGGGTGAATCTATTGAATATATTTTGCCACCGCATGAAAATCCATTTAAATCATTTAAACGGACATATGATGTTAATGAAACCAATGAAAGTAAAATAGTCACAACTAACTTCATTTTGTATGCTTTTAAAGGAATATGAAGAAATTCTAAAGTCTGTATTAAAATTGACATAAATATATTTTTGCTGTGATATGTGATATATATGTTCAACTATTGATATGAATATTTGATTGAGATGATAATATCGTAACGCTTTCTTAATTGTTTAACTTAAAAAGTGTTATGTATTGACAATGAAGATGATATGTATAATTTCTAAATCTGATTATGAATTTGTATTGTGACTAATTGTCATCATTGCAAATAAAATATTGAGAAATTATTCCTCTCAAATTCAATTTCCTTCTACACGTTTAAAAATCAACTCATCATTTCGTCCAGTTCTTGGGATTAACTTACTGAGATCATCCCCATCCATCTTCTTTACAACTCCAACATAAGATTTTGAGAATGTGAGAGGTGATTTTGGCAGTATTTACGAGTTTTTCGTGTCAAGTCATCATACAGTTATAGATTCTTCATATACATATTAGTGTACTAATATACCTTTAATTTTAATTTTTTCATAACAAATATTTTCCAGTAATTTCTCTATGAGGAATTAAAAAAAATAAAATTTATGACAAATTAAAGGTATATTAGTACACTAATATGTATATAAGGAATCTATATGATGACTGGACACGAAAAACTTGTAAATGCCAAAATCGAGGTGAAAAAAATAATTGACAACCAAACTCGCTGTTTTTCCAACAACTAACAACCAAAAATAGGCTTGTCCTTTCTATATTATTATTAGTTATATTAGCTCGGTTAGTTACTTATGCCCCTCGTATTATGGTGATTAATATTTAATTTGGAAACGGGCAAATAGAATTAAATAAGTTGAACATTTGATAGCAACTCAACTTCGAAATTATCACATATCACAAAATGGATTGTATTCTTTGTAAATTACCAGAGGATATTTTGTGTCTATTGCTTTGTAATTGGTTAGTAATAAATGATGTGCATATTTTGGATCAAACCTTGGGTTGTAATAAATATGTTCAAGAACACTTGCTGAAATTTATCAGCAAATCCAGTATCCATTATCCTGTAGCTGGTACATTGGATGTTATAAAATGGTCATGGCTAATTGGAAGACAAATTTACTTGAAAGAGATGCATCTCGGCAACAAACTCGACGCATACATTTTCAATATAATATTTTTTGGTAATAATACAGATATTCTTATCAGTAAATTGATTCAGATGAATTCAACTAGAAACGTAAATAATATTAACAATAATATGATAGAACCATTTTTGAAAATGAGTAGAAAATTACTCAATCATTTGGATGAGATCTTTTTTTCCGATATTCAAAATGAATACCCTAATATTTTAATTGATGAAGTCTTTTACATAAATCTCTCTGAGAGATGTACAAATTTGAAGTCCATACATTTTGAGAGTATCAATGTTAATGATGCTGACATATCTTATATTCTGGAAGCTAATAAGCATTGTTTAACGAAGTTATCATTGCAAAATTGTGATAAAATTGAAGGTATACATATATCACCGACATTACTGACAAATATTAAAGAATTATCAATTTGTGATTGTGAGACTTTCTGGTATGATGATGCATTTCATTCAATGTCGATCGGGCTTGGAAATTTAACAACTTTTAAATATGGTCCTATTTCTTTCGTATTGTTGAGACAAATAGTGTTGAATCTAGTTCATTTGAAGTCTTTAGATATCGAATTGAATGATGATGAAGATGAATTAATAGATGACTTCACTGGTATTATATTTCCATCTAATCTCAATCATTTATGCCTGGTGTTTGGTCAACATGATCTGAATGAAACAAAAATCAAAACTTTATTTTTAAAAAATCTGAATTATCTGAAGTATTTGACACTCAAACTTGATGGGGAGGTAATTGAATGTGACTCAGCACCAATATTACCTCAAAGCTTAAAGAGCTTGGATTTGTTTGAATTGAGGGTTTTTTCGGATATTGGCATTCTTCAACTGTTTAAAATCAAACTTATTAATTTGACTGATTTGAGGTTGACTAATCATAATTTTTCTGGTGTTGGTTTCCTTGGTTTATTGCCCCCTTGCTTGACAAAACTTGACTTATCATTCTGTTCTTGCATAGAAGACAAGGGGCTAGCTGAAATATTATCAAATAATCTATCAAATCTGCAAATATTAATGTTGTGTGGATTATCAAGAATTGAAGGGAAGATCCGTTTTCCACCATTACCTCAAAGTTTGATTCATCTCGACTTAAGTGATACAAACCTACTTAGTGAAGATGGCATAGTTAGCTTGCTCTCATCTCTTCTCCCTAATCTACAGTATTTTAATATTTCAAATAATCCAAACATAGTTGGCGAATCTTTTTTTGGATTATTATTTCCAAGTTTATTCACTCTCAAGTTAGCTGGATGCAAGTCAATCACAAATAATGGATTATGTTCGATTTTATCGAATAATTTGAGTGATCTTAAGGAATTGGATATTGCAAATCTTCAGCTAATAACGAAAGAAGATGTGTCGAAGATTATTCTTCCTTCAAGTTTAACATCTCTTTATCTTGAAAATATAAATGATCTTGATGATAACAGCATCATAGATATGCTTTCGATTAATAATCTTTCGAATTTGGCTTTCTTAAGCCTATCAGATAGTCCAAATATTAATCACACTTTCTCAAAGCTACTCCCCTTGATATATAAATGAAACTAATGAAATGATAATTATACTGTACCTTTCTCCATTAGTATGCTGCTGATGCTACGGGATAATATAATACCTATCATAACTGTACGAGTTAACTTGATTAAAGATATTGTTTCTTTTGTCGAGTGGTTTTTCCACGCCGCACAAAAATTGGAAAGTTCAACCATTCATTGAAGCGATATTAGTTTATTATTATCATTTCTCGTGCATATTTTCCTTCCTACCAAATTACCGCCAAAGTATCATGACATTGTTCTTATTAATGAACTACCTGCTGGTATGTTCTTCTTTCTCTTAGTTATAATAGTGATATGAGGACTATTCATAACTGTGAGAGTAGGATGATGCAGATTATGGTAATTTTCTGTGAAGGAAATATAAATATTCTATGAAATATATCGTTCATAACTTATTATAAAAATAGTTGGTACATAAAGGAAGAGAGGCAATATGATCTCTAAGAAGAAGAAGAAACAAAAAACTATTGTTAATTCCACTCTTGTCCCCTTGCCAACATCTTTAGTTTCCAGTATTTATAATCCATTATTCACATACGTATTTTTGCCAGTTTTGTGTTGTTTTAATTTTTTTTCCATAAAATTAATTGTTTTTGACTTAGTCATATTTTCTATCTTCTATTGATGGTTTTGTGATATTGATACATTCTGGCATTATTATTATATTTAAGCTCAATCTAAACAAGTAATGTGTTCAAATCTAAACAAGTAATGTGTTCAAAATGAATGACCAAAGATCTTGTTAATAATTCAATATCACCAAGAGTAAGTCTATCCACCCTTGAATATGATACAATAATAATCCTTATCCAGTTATCATTATTTATTATTTTGGATTTGTTAATTATTAAAATTATTAATAAAAAATATACATCCATCATCCATTCTCTTATTATTACAAGTTTTATAAACCTACTGTCAAATTACAATAGCAAAAAATTCAATCCTGTTATTAGATAAATTGTTTGAACTATTAGATATAAACCTTCTTCCATCTGACAGCTTTGTGTGGCCTCCTATCCTTTATTTTTAAATCAAACAAACAACTCCCATCCTCCAGTCATAACCACTTCCTCCACTTTTCAGTGACTTCCCGAACTAAGAGGAGATTTGAATGCAAGACTTTTTTAAAAATATTGTACCGACTCCGGTTTATATAGGATGTCTCCTAAAGATATCCTCCGGGGGGTGGTCCGATGACGTAACTGCAACTTGTAGCGATCTTATTCTATGTCACAATTATATTCCATAACTTGTTAACATTAACTAAGTCTTATACTTAAACGTATTCGCCTTCATATCATATCTCGAGAGCCCTCTAGTGGGCGCTATAATATGTGCATTTTTTGAGACAAATAGCTTACAAGATACTTTGTATGTAATTAATACTATTCTGGTATTTTGAATAGTTTTGATATTTTCTGAACCCAATCTGGAAACCATTTCAAATTAAAAAAAAAATTGAAACTATTTTTAAAAGTAATTTTAATATAATCTGGTTATGTCAAAATATAGAACCGTTTTTTTCTGATATTTTATACCATAAGTTATCCGGATATTACTCAAAACGTATATAAAATTATTATTTTCATAAAATTATGCTACATAAGCATAAGGGAAGGGGTACTTTACTATTACATTCCATACAGAAGTCAACTACTGCAGTGAAACCACCTAATAATAGCATTCACTATCAATTATTACTTCATAATTGGTAATAAGTGCCATGCAAAAAAAGAAAATAATTCATGTACTAGTATAGTTTTTATTGTTATTATTGGAGAAAACTAGACTAATTTATTTAATTTATTTATCAAAAAGAAGTAAATTATCGTCATTATGATAATATTATCTAATCAATGCAAAGTGGTTTCTATTATAATAATATCTCAATGCATGAAATATTATATATTATTTCATACAAACAATCATCTTAAATTAATAAATTGAATGAAAAAAGAATTATGTTTCTCTTGTTTTGAATTTCGCTCTGTTATAATAATATTAATCATGCAACATTCATTCGATCATTATCATTGGATTCATCATCATTAATATTATCAAAATCATCATTTTGATCATTATTATTGAGTGAATCATTCAATAATTCGACAATCTCTTGATTCTCTTCATTTATAATATCATCGTTTGGAACCACATCACCAATTAATTCTCTCTGTAAGTATGGTTGATTATCATTATTACTATTATTGCTTTTATTATTATTATTATCTTCAGAATTATCATCGCAATCAGAAACTTCATTTTTATTTGATGTCAAGTCCTCTTTACTCACCATATCATAAGTGGATGAAATAGGACTATGTGAATGAACTCCTAATAAGTTTTGCGATGATAAAATATCATGTGTGATGAAAGTATCTTCTATGAGGAATGCTTTATCCAAAGGTGATGTCTCATTATTATTGGACGGTGCTGGTCGAGAATGGTTACTTGATAATTCATCGAAATGCAAATATGAATCTTCATTGTTATTCACTGACATGATTAATCCCAATGGATCAGTGGATGAATGATCAATATCAATACCTTCAAGTGATGAGAAGAATGCTACATTATTGTGATTATCTTCTATTATTTGTTGCTTGTCGTACGTATGATCGACTTCCATCATACACACTGAGATACTAGCATTCTCATTAATCGACTGCATTATGGATGAGGGAGCACTGGATGATGCTTCCAACTGCTGAATTCTATAAGTTGAGCGTGAAGAAAAAAATCATAATGCTAAATTGTATCATTTTTGCAAATTATGCCCCATGATATAATAATATTAACAAAAACAGTTTTAGTTACCTGGCCAATACAATGTTTTTCTGTTCAATCAAAGCTAGCATAGCTAGCTCAAGATCATTCAAAGGTGCCCAATATCTTAATTGAGCCAAGTTGAATGTTTCTTGTTCTGTTAATAATCTACGACTGCTCTTCGCAATGATTGAAAGGGCTGTATCGATTCCAATTATATTATTATGCTCATTCATTGTTTTATTAGATGAGTGAGTGGAGGTAGCTGCTGATTTACTTGGTGGTGAGATATCTGTCATATCTAAAAAACCTTGGAGTTGGGAGGTATCCTGTGCATTTAGCTGAGATTTTTGCATTTTGCCTATAATATTCTCCATTCCTTCAATTTTTGGTCTCTTACTTCCAGGAGGTCTACCACGACCTCTAACACCAGCATTACGAGGATTTTGAGATAATATCACTGTATTTACTACACTGTAATAATATATATAAACAAATATAAAGCAGTTTGTGATATATTAAATAAGGGTTTTTGTTAAGTAATTTTTGAATTGAAATAATAATAATTTTGATGATAATATAATATATACAATAACTAATAGTAAAAATATAAAAACAATTATTATATGATACAGATGAAAGCACCTTCTTAACTCTTAACAGAGCCACAAATCGGATAATAATTTATATATTTATTATTATTATTATTTATAAAATCAATTACAAGAGAAATTATCTGTTTTTTGTTGAGAATTCAAAAAATAGTAGTAAAACTTCAAAGAAACGACAAGAATTGTTATTATTATTCATTCAATTCACAAAATGTACACTACCTTGGCTCAGAACTTTTCTCTTTTGATTTATTATCTGTATGTTTGATCTCCAATTCAGACAATTTGACTTTATTAGATTTCTTTGATGTCAAATTCGAACTATATGATCGTTCTACTTTATCATTCAATTTTAAATTATTATTTGTCACTTCAGTTGATTGAGATTCTAACTGAAAACTTTTGAGTTCTTTTTTCTCACTCTTTGTTTTATGTTCTGCTGTATTATTATTAGTTGAGACATCATTTCCAATCGAAGAATCTTTTTTTGTTCGATTTGATTTTTTATCGATTATTTTATCGTTTTTCTTGACTATTGCATCATCATTATTTACATTTTTTTCTATAGAATCTTTTATTGGTAATCGATTAGCTTCATCTATCGGTTTCGTTATAGCAATTGAAGAACTGCAATCAACGCAATACCAAGGATCGTCTTCAGGAACGGCAGCAAGAGGAGGATTCATGCAGTAAGTGTGACTCTCACGCTCACAAAGATCGCAAACTATCAGCAAATCATTATCAAATTTACCAAAACATTTCTGAGCATATACAAAATCAGCAAAAAATTAACGAAAATCAATGAAAACAGTAATCAAGAAATGTCATAATGCTTACTCTACAACCACAGAATGCACAGATTGTGATTGATGGATCATCTAAACAACAATTGCACCATAACTGATCACTTGAATCTTCATCTTCACTGTTTTCATCTGATAATATTTTCTGAGATTTATCAAATTTATTTTTTGTTGCAGAGGTAATACTCTCGTCTGGTTGTTTGGATGGTTGCATTGCCATCAATGCTTCATCAAATGAGTAAAATCTTAGAAAATAAATATGAAATATACTTCAGATATCGTATTATTAGAAAATTTATGACCACTACCTGCCAACTTCAACAGGTTGTTTATGAGCTGTTTTTCTCACAATAAATCTCTTGTTACTTTGAATGAGACTCATATCACTCGTTTTATTAAATCGCACTGTTTTAGAATCAATTGGAATCAACTCGTTATCACTGCTTTCACCTAAACTTAAACGATACATACTAGAAATTGCTACTTTAGATTGATTTTTTTTTTCGTCTGTGGAATCCTGAAATGATATTGAGTATTTATATTAAGCATATAAATTGTATGAGCATATTTACTCATGATTTTTATTTATTTTTTATAACTTACTTCGCTTGTGAGGACACAATACGCACAACAGTATCTTCCGCGTGGAACAGCATTTAACTTTGGACGAACACACTCTAGATGAAACACAAAAGAACAAGTATCACAACAAATCATATTACCGCCTTGATCGCAAACTTCACATTCTTCGTTGTTACTATCAGTTGATTTTAGAGTGGAGTATGATTTAGAATGCTTTGAGCGACTTGCTTTTTTATTTTCTTGAGGTGAAACTTTGGATGGATTTTGATTGCCTTCAGTAGTATAATCAGATTGATTATTGTGGTCAATAACAATAGCATTAGACGTTCCTAGTTTAAAAAATGAAAAATATTATATATTCGGCAATTATCATACAGTAAATATGTTCATTCATTATTATAAGTACCTTCCATTATCAGTTTTTGATCTTCATTATTCATTAAATGCATATTTAAACATCGCTCCAATATTGACAAGGCATTTGATTTTGCTAGGAAATATAGTGTGTATGAAAGCAAGTGCTATATAAATGTATGCTTTCATGCTTTCATCATACCTTGTATATTACGATCAGCTCTACTTACTCTATTTGCAATTGGTTGTTCCCTTGAGCGTTTCATTGGTGGATAATTAATATAATATACTAATGAAATATATATTTTTGTGTGTGTAACAGTTCACTTGTTCTATTTCTGAGAATTTGTTTTTCCTGCTGCTTTTATCTCGATCAAGGAACAGAGAAATTGGATCAATATTTTAAATTAAAACTTTAAGCAAAAAGAAAAACAAAATCATTTCGCATTTTCGCATCTAACATTCACTCATTCCCTAATATAAAAATTGTTGTACTCCATACTATGTACATTAAACATGGTATGTATATTTTGTCTATTTATTTATTTTTATGAATTTGATTTTTCCGTTGAATTTTATTCGCTAATCACAATTTAAACTACCAAAATGTAACCATCGGTTGTCATTTTCTTTCTTATCTTGTAATAAATGCTGAAACTTTATTTTTTTACAACTATATAAAATTAT
This sequence comes from Epipyxis sp. PR26KG, assembly GCA_015144975.1. Lineage (NCBI taxonomy): Eukaryota > Chrysophyceae > Chromulinales > Dinobryaceae > Epipyxis > Epipyxis sp. PR26KG. The sequence goes on from VKHH01006636.1 coordinate 15,373, forward strand.
CCAGCTTATAACTTTCGTTATAGGAAAGAAAATGACTACCGATGGTTACATTTTGGTAGTTTAAATTGTGATTATGAAATATATTAGAGAATAAAATTCAACGGAAAAATCGTTCCCTCATCTTTAACAACAAATTCATAAAATAAATAAATAGACAAAATTCATACATGTGGAATTCAAATTACTGGAGAACAACAAAAACTGCTGCTGCTGGCACATAATGCATACATAATCCCACGATAATCATCGTTACACCTTCAATCTTTAATCTTCAATCTTTCATCGTAAATGTTTCGTTTATTTACTGGTAAGAAAACTAGCTTTTGCAAATTCACACTGTGTATAAATTCACGCAGTTTATATAAACTCAAATTTATTACCAAGAAGCAAGACACATCGATATTAATTTCCAGAATTCAAATCAGCAATTTGTATAACACTAGCTATGATCAAAAATTTACCACAACCACTGGTTATGATGACCCAACACCCCAAAACGATGACATACCTTCTTCATTCCATAAAGCACTGCAGTTCGTCAAAGAAAAGAATATTGATGAAGTAATTTCGGAATTGAACAAATTAATCGATGCAAAATCGCATAGTCTCAACGAGTTTGAAGCTGAAACTTTTTCTAACGAGCTGCTGAAGATAGAGCCTTCTTTATCAGTACCTCAATGTGTTCAATTATTGAACCTATTACCACAGTTCGATCTACTTTATAAAAACGTACACCTAAAAGAATTAAGTTTATTATATTTTAGCAGCATTGTCCTTGAGTTGTCGGAAATATTGTCAAAGCAGGACCAAGAAGTTTATTTCATTAAAGGATTAGCTGGATTAATTAAATGGCAAGTGCATTGGAATGATTTAAGTGTTGATAATAGAGATAAGATTGAATATTGGATAACAATACTACTCTCTCCTGATTCCATAAAATTTTCAGTTCAAGATGTGATTAATTCGTAAGTTTTTATGTTTGTATATAGCAAAACTTAACATTTGTGGTATCATAATTGTATGAATCAATGGTTGAAATTCTGCTGAAACTTTCTTTGACCTTAATATCAACCACAATAGATTTCGATATTTACATAAATTTCCTCCACGTACATCATTCTTGTTAATCTGTCGCGATGATATTACGGCTAATTTTATCCTCAAGTTTTTCTGATATTTTTATGGCAAATCATGCTGCAAACGCTTTAGTAATCGTCATCCATTTATTCAACATTCATGTATTCCGCATAATAAAATATTGAAACATTTCTATTAATAAACTGTTCAGGTTAGGGGTTATGTCAACTCCTTGGAATGAGCTAAGAAAAGATGTTCAGAAATGTTTGTTATCATGTTTCAGAAGAGAATGTGAAAAGAATATGACAAGTCAAGGATTAGCTAATAGTATTGATGGTTTCTGGAGAATGAGATTGACATGGTTCGATAATCTTTCATATGATGATAAAGAAGTTATTCAGAATGCTATTGTACGAGTTAAAGATGACATGAATG
>VKHH01006637.1:0-16819 GCA_015144975.1 Epipyxis sp. PR26KG
CACTAGCAACCAAATAGTTATTTGTTTGAATGAGATCAAGATGGGTGTTATTGCTAAAGCAGTCATGTTTCCGGTAATAAATCACATCTACAATCGCAATTAATACATTATTTTGATTTATGACCGTTGATTGTTCTTGTTCATGTCCTTTAATGTAATGTGATGGTATTCTTTTCCAATAAGCTCTGTGTGCGTATATTATACTTTTATTATAAAATATTCAACGGAAGATTTAACATGAACTCCTATTTATACTAATTTCTCCCATTAATTCAGGGTGCCAACAATTTGATCCTCAACCTTTGTAGTTCATTTGCCGACGAAGAGTCTGATCAAAAGAAGGTAGAGCATGGTGACATAGAGAATTTGGATGAGGACCAAGTAGACCACTGGATGGGAGAATATCAACGGGGATGTGACTGGGAGATTTACACGACATTATTATCTGATCTATTTGTTGGGATAAGCTTCTGCAATCTTTCAGAAGTATTATACCAAAAACTCGGTATTGTATTGTTTGCTTTGGAAGTTGAAGATTTACGGAAAGAAAAGTCCAATGTGAAGTTACTGTTGAATCCGGCTGATTTCATCATTCCCCCAAAATCAGCAGAGTTGAAAATAATTGCTTTTGTTTTAGCGAAAAATAAAGCTCAATCAGAGTTGCTATTTGCCAATCATAGCAGTGAAAGAGATGCAATAATGTCTGGTTTTGGTGCCTTGAAAAATCTCAACAATTTGTCCGTCTTGCAAGGGTTTAGAATAGGAGGCCAGAATAATTGGCGACCATCTAATGCTGAAGATGATGAAAATCACATTGGTACCACCACAATAGTTGCTCCGAATGATAATAGAGATGATACGGACTCAACTGATGATGATTCTGATGATGAGAGACCAGGGTGGCAGAAACTATTGCATCAGCGATTAAACACCAAAACTGCAAAGGAGAGCATCCAAGAGTCGCAACAAAAATATGAAGACAAGCAATTGCGAGAGAATTACTATGTTAGAGAGCAACTTGTTGATTTCCAAGATGTTACTATTCGGTCTTCAGTAATGGAAGACATGCCATTTATTGATAATCATATTATAATAATCGGTAAAGCACTGAGTAACCTGTATGATCTTATACGACCTCTTCGCACCAAGCAAGTAGGAGCGTTGCGACCTATTATTATCGTATATCCATACGATTTCCCACCCGCTGTATGGCAAAGAATAAGCATATTTGAATCAATATATATAATCCGAGGATCAGCACTTGAAGAAGCTGATATTCGTCGAGCTGGGATATTCAAAGCGAAGCAAGTGGTAATTCTAGCAGATTCCTCTACAGATGCGAAGAAAGGGGGTCTAGATGCATTAGTTGATGCAGATGCTTTGTTTTGTTATCAATGCATTCGTCATATGAACGAAGAAGCTCATGTGATTGTAGAGATTGTGCTACAGGCAAATGTTAGCTATTTGGATCCTGAGTCGGGCCTTAACTCGAGCTTGACTGATTATAAGTTTACACCTGAGTTTGCATCAGGCGCCTTGTTCACTTCCAGTCTATTAGATACAGTGGTGTGTCAGGTAAAGCATTGTCGAAATAGAATTATAATAAAACAATAATAATAATAATTTGATTTGTAGCTGTTGTGTATTATAAATGGATGCAATATTTTTCTTAGGCATATTATAATACGAAAATCATCGAAGTTATCAGCAAGTTAATTGGATGGACTGACAACAACGATCATTTTAAAAGCGATTCGAAATCGCATAATACTTTGATTGGCAGTTCTTTATATCAAATACCCATGCCTGAAGGACTGGAGAGTCGGACTTATGGTGCGTTATATCGCTTGTTAGCCAGAAGAAAGCAGATACCATTAGGAATATTGCGAGGCGTGTTCTCCAATACGAAGACAGGTCCGAAGGGAAATAAGACCCCCTATGTATTTACAAACCCTCAAAAGGATACAGAGTTGTTTGCGTGTGATTTAATATTTGTTTTATCGCAAACTCCAATTATATTCAACAAGAGTAATGTAGTGACAAAGGTATGCATAACTTACCGTCTCTTCTTGCTTGTATAATCAATTATTTTTCATTGCAGCGTTTTATTATTGTTTTACTTCTGTTTGTTCATTAACATTATAATTATCATGTGTTTTGGATGATAGAATGAGAATGAGAAGAAGTTTTATGAGATGAAACATTACAAGAAGAAGACAACAGAAGATATCTTAGCGATGGTGAGTGTACTTAAGGATGAAGTGAAACAATCGAAGTCATCACATGATCAATTGGAAGCATCTCTGAAAGGATTGTCGGAGGAGTTCGATGTGTTATTTAACACAGCTTTGGATGAAATTCGGCGGATTCGACCGAATACTGATATGAAACAATTATTTGGAAATAATAATAACAGTAATGTGTTGAATCGGAGCAATTCAACTGGTAAATATGATAATAATAATGGTAAATCTAACAGATTGAGTGGAAAGAATAGGAATAATAGTCCTTTTCGAGAAAGAAAAAATGATAGAAAAGATAATAATTGGGTCAAAACTCATATATGACTGAAAATGTTGTTAGATACATTATATTATTGGTTATACTGTAAATATTGTCTCAAGATATAATTGTGAGATAAATTTCTAAAAATATTCAAATTATGAGATTAACTAAGATAATTAACATGATAAAAATCATTTTGTTTAAAAAACATAAGGAGCCAATTTTGCCACTGTTAGTTAGCTGAGGAATTCAATGCGATGGGGTCATTAGTTCGCAATCTGCGATAAGGATCACTATTATAATCATTTCTTCGATAATTTTCACCATCTCCAAAATCTTTAATTCCAGCATAAAGATAAAAAGAAAACGATATCCAACCCTAAAAAATATAAAATTAGAACGCTTATTCATAATTAATAATAATAGTAGATTATATATAACAAATAAATTGGATGGTAGCATAGAAGATGGTAGCATAGAAAATGTGGAAATAGCATAATATTAAAAACACATGTAATATGAGGAATGTTATCATAATCAATGATACTCAGTCATGCAATATATTAAAACTACAGTATCAATGACTTACCGATATCATCAGAAGAAATGAAACTTTAAGAGCACTTCCCAGTCCATACAGACAAGTCATAATAATCGATATTATCAGTGACATCACTTTAATAAAAAATATTAATAAAAATTGGGATAACTTTATAGGAAGTTATATCACATTCTAATATTCTTACTTAGAGGAATTATGACGTAAAAAGACTCAATTGACGCTCCATTATAATAATCAATTGCATGTCCAATAGATAGTAAAATCAAAACAATTCCAAATAAACCACTGATAAATAAACAAATCCAATTCTTGGATTTTGAATAACCTATACCTCCTCCTGCAGCATAAAAAAAGGAAAGAGAAATTTATGATAAGAACTACGCTCTTCAATGACAATATATATTATAGTATATTCTCACCTATCAAATAAAACATTCCGTAAAGCAGTGTATAGAAAAAGTATCTCCCTTTGATGAGGTCCGGCCGATATTTAAATCTTAAACGCTTTGGATTGCTGTATCGTTGAAGCTGTTTCATTTTCAAGGAAATGAGAAACACAGGATTAATCAAATATCAACACAATGAAATCAATAATCAATAATTACAGACAAACAGAACAAACAACAAGCAGCCGTAAGTCGTAACAATGTATTTATATTTTCAATTAAAAAAGATACGGTGTAATAACGAATAAATTAAAGTTGAAGAAGATCCATAAGATTTTACAGTAATAATCCTTACATTTTAAACTTAGCAGAACACCGCTGAGTTTATAAAAAAACAAAAATAATAATAATTATTGGTTTTTATATTTTTACCCCCCCCCCTTGAGAAAAAAAACTTCTTCATGATTTATTAGGAACATATGGATATAGTTAAGATTGTTTTATTCTTTGAACCCCAGTAACTGTGTTATTTGTTATTTGTTGCGAACTGCTGCAGGTTACAGGTCTTCATATTATAACAAGTGTATTATCGGAGATTGTATCATATATACTGTATATCATAGTAAATGATTAACATCAACCTTATTAACAGAATAATATATCCTTTAGCAATACTGCTAATTTTGCGCCAGCTCTCTCTTTATATGAAGTTACATTACCCTAATCAACTTGATGTTCCGTTCAAACATTATCAATACCCTATGATTGAACCATTAGTTCATCCAACTAGAAAAACTATTGTAATTATACCTGGTTTGGACGGAGCATTAGCGTTTTTTGAAGATATTTCACCACAGTTGACAATGTTCTATGATATTATTCTATTTCAAATACCATTGAAAACTTATGAGACGGATTCATCAAAATATACTTTTGAATTTATTGCGACTGAGTTGCACAAGATCGTGACTGCTAATGTGCCAATTCAGGATGGTAAACCATCCGTCATAATAATTGGAGAATCTTTCGGTGGTGTAATAGGCCAAACTTATTCCTATTTATATCCCTCTTATGTACATTCATTAGTATTATTATCATCATTCGCCAAAACGGAACTGCCCCCTGAAATACAATTCAAATTGGACTATATTCTGCCTATGGTAGAAAATTTTGGTTATTATTTTCCTTCCATCGCACAATTTTTATTTGCACAAATTCATGTATACGATGTGGTAGAACCTAATGAACCACTACTAGTAAGAAATTTATTTATTAAAGAGGCAACTTATGCACATTTTTATTCTGTCATGGCAAGGATTAGAATTGTAGCTACCTTAGATATTATTGAAAAGACGAAACAATTAACTTGTCCGACATTGATTATTTATGGTGAAAGTGACCATTTCACTCAAAAACAATCATTCCAATTATATGAATTAATTAAAAACAGTAGCATACGGTCTCTTCCTGGTGGACATTTACCACATATCACTTCTCCAAGAGAATTCGTACAATTAATATATGAGTTTTTAGATAATAAAAAAACGAAATAATGTCAATATTCGTCATTCCTGACATGTAATACTGCTGAGTTTATGGATTAAAATGCTAAATAATACTTTTAACAAAGAATCAAAAATAAAGTTTATTATATGAGATTTTTTAATTATATTATTAAAACAAAATTTAGAGTTGATATAATAATTCTATCAATCAAAAGTTCTGCTGTACCCACGCTCAATGTCATAATATAGGATGATGACAAGCTGGATAGTCGATGTGTGTTTATGGCAAAGCCAATGCTGCCGCAACCAATTTGTTGTAATTAGGAGTTCCAAAACCAGTCACAGGATCCCAACCAGCAGATGCATAGAAACCAGTTGTTCCACAACCAGGATTATTTCCACTAGTTACATCAGTGAATAAATCAGCATTGCTGTAAATAAATGGATTGAGAAAACCCAAAGGCGATTTTCCAGATTTGATTCTAGCATCATTCACTAATGCAATTATTCCACCAAAAACAGGACTAGAGCAACTGGTTCCAGCGACGCTTCCATAAATAACACCATTATTTAGCACAACATACCCTGTACCTTGAGCACTTACATCTGGAAATCCACGGCCGGAGCTGTTATAAAGGGCAGATGATGGTAATTTGGACGCTGTTTTAAAATAAGTTGAAACTGCATTTGCTTGCCAACTAGGTTGAGCCCAACGATTAGAGAATCCTCCTGAAGATAATCCAGCTGCAACTTCTGGGCTAAAATTAGTAGTTGCACCAACAGCTGTTACATAAGGCGAATCAGAAGGAAATTGTGGTGTGAAAGTAGTACACGAACCAAAAGCAGATCCAACACCAGAATCACCTGAAGCGAAAATGATTGTAATTCCTCTTAGCCCAGCTTCGATAAATTCTTCATTCATCCGCTCGGCATAGTCATAAGAAACAGACACTTCATCTTCTCCGTAACTCGTTGAAAACACAAGAGGTGGATTGGTTGTGTTTCCTAGCAAGTACAACCAATCTAGGAAAGGTTCATTTTGATCATTTCCAGGTTGACTGCCGGCAAAAGACCAGAATTCAGTTGGAACTCCACTACCAAGTGTAGTCATGTACTCAACATCTAATGCTGCTTCAACTCCACCCTTTTTTCCATTTGGACCAATTACATTATAAATTGGTACACCGGACAAGGTTTGATAATACGTATTATAAAATGTTTGAAGATCATTTTCTTCGTAATATTGATCCAAAAATGCGGTGACTGCTTGACGGGCATTCTTATTTTGTGATCCTTGAACAGTACCAACTGAGTACAGAGTTCTCAAAGAATCAGGAGTATTTGAGCTTAGAGGTGCATCAAAAGTTACCGGTTTGATAGAAGAGATTGGAAAATTAATAGTCGGTGCAACAAAATCGACTACATTTGCAACGTTAATGGGAAGAGTGTAGCTTTCGCAGCGGATTATTTTCTCCCCACTTTTAGCATTGGCGTAAGTGTGGTAAGTGGTTCCAAGAATTGATTGAGCTTGTTCAACTGTTACTTTGACTTTAAGGAAACCAGAGGAGTACGAAAAGTCGCCATTAATGATACCATACTCGTTCAGAAACTGTTTTACAGTATTCTGAGCTTCAATGCTTGGCTGGGTTAGTTCGTTAACTTCATCCAAGGTTAGATGCTTACCATATTGGGAAGATGATGGTGTTGAAATCTCCAAAAGTTTTTGTTCAATTAAAGCTCTATTTTGTTGTTTGATAGCAAATATTAAATCTAATTTATGGGTGTGGATGCTCTCAGAACCAACAACTTTTTGCCACATTGGTGATCTACATATAAAAATAGAAAATACAAAGAAGTTAAAAATATACAGTAAGTGAACACGCAAATAATATTAACAAAGAAATTAATTATATGCCAACCTGCTATTTTGATAGCTTTCTTTTCCCTCCATCGGCTTGCGATCAAGTGAGAGTGACACGACATTATTTGTGGTAAATAAAATTATTAACAACGCGGACAATATCATCATTTGTTGATTATAAAAAATATCTATAGAACAACAATATTCTAGAAATTGAGCGAAATTAACACTTATTATATACAGTTTTGCACCGACAGGAAAATTATTTGAGTGCAACACCGGTTCATTTAAATTCATTCATTCATTTACACCCTAAATAAAAGAGTCCAGGAATATCTCATCATCATGTTTTATCACTATTCGAGATGTTCCACACTCTCAGAAGGAGATTTGAGATGCACAAAGTCCTGACCGTAACAATAATATTGCAAATATTAACTTATTGTAATAACGGCGATCCTGGGATCAAATATTGATGCAGCATTTAAATGAGTACGGTAAAAAATATCGATATATGTTAAATGCTAAATAGCATATTTTTGATAGAAGTGTTTGGGAATATGAGAACAGATTTTAATATTATATTTACCAATCATTTAATTAAGAATTGAATCGCGGCCTCATTACAATTATGAGGATTCCTCTTATTACTTTTTCCGCTTTTTTTTCTTGTTTTCCGACTCCTTCATGTAACTATTAATTTGTTTCATGCACTTCTTCATCTTTTGACTTTATGGTAAAATATTTATTTTCAGTAGATCCAATTTGATGCGAATTGAATTAAAAGATTCTAAATATGTGAATTTATGTTCTTAAAAAAACACTATTCTAAACATTATGTTATTCCCAATTATAATCAACCGTTTCATTCCTATTTGTTTAAGATTAATAATGAAAATAAAGTGAGATTAATAGTTTAGTTCAGTAATACTAACTGGATTAATATAAAACTGATAACTTACAATATCTTTATTATAATTTTATTAGATTATTAGTTAATAATAATACTGTCTTACTTGTATGATAAATACAAAAAGCATGAATTAGTAATAAATACAGCTATTCCATCTATTTGCTTGACATTATATATTAATAGATTTTAATTGTTAGTGGTTTGTTAATTATAAACGAAACTTCTACGTGTAAATTATATAAATTTGAATTAGAGTAATCCAGCAATCCGAATATAATATTAATAGTGGAAAGCATATTATTCTGTTGGAATTAAGCATTGAGGACGGTACGTAGTATTGTCGAATCTTGCTGCACTTTTGCTTTAACCAATAATATGAGCACTACGGAACTTAATAATTCAGCTTGGTCTTACTCGCTTATTCATGTTGTCATCTTTATTTGGATTATTATATAATTCAGTTGCATTATATTGACGTGGATATTTTTCTTTTTCGCGGTGCTTATCTTTGTGTTTGGATACCTTCTTTTTATCTTTTTTATTTTTCTTCTTGATTTTCCGTGCTTTTTCTTCTTCTCTAATTGTATCTAATAACGCTTTCAATTCTTCAACTCTAGCATATTTTTCATTTCTAGCTTGCATTTTCTGAAGAACAAATGAACTCATTGGATCTTCCCGTTCTTGACGCTCACTATCAAGACGAATGTTACCGGAAATTCTCATAGGGCATTCTCGATCATTTGTTCTAAAATTTTAATTTAAGAAGATATCGCTGTGAGTATGACGGTTTTCCAATGTTGTATATTACCTGTGACCATATGCTTTACATCTAAAACACTGCATAACTTTGACTTCGACTCCCATTGGTAGTGGAAGTCCTTTCTTCGGCGCTTTTCGCAAGAAATCCCGCGCTTTCTGATTTTCTGGCAGATCTGGAATACTATATATAATATTAGAATTAATTTACACAAAATTAACTTCAAGTATATTCTACACTACGGTCCTACAAAACACACACAATACAATAAACAAACATATCATCAAATCATTTAGAAATACTGTAAAGTACAATATAAATGGAGATAACAATAGAATTCATAACTTATTTAAAACAGTTGGTGAATGGTTATCAATAGAAAGATTTTAAATATATATAGACAGTATATTAAATAGAATATAGTAGTATTATATTAGTACGGTTGTCCATAAACAGTCTTGGTTACTTGGCTATGATGTAAAATCGGACTTAGTACTCTACCTTTCTTCAGGTCTTTCAACCAAATCTTTATCTTTCAATTGTTCCCCTTCTTTGATAAATGCTCCTTCATTAGTCAAAACGGGTGATTCCTCTTCCATTGTTTTTACTCAATAAAATCTTGGTCAAGATGTTAAGTTATAAAGATCTTAAGAAGTTAAATTACTGGAGATTTTATTGGATTCGTGATTGAGATACGAACAATTTTACTAAAATAAAATATTGAAAATATTGTAATAAAAAATAAAAAGTTTGTTTTTGTTTTTGTTTTTTGTTACTAAAAGAGAAGGAATAAGTTAACACGAAATTTACCGATTTGTAAGGCTTTCTTTAAAAGAAAATAACAAACAATTCTAGTCTTCTTCCACACAATAAATAATTGAGAAATGGAAAGTATTGTAAATAAAGCAAATCAAATACAAAGCTTTTACCGTATATTGACCGGTAGTTTTTGTAACTTTATTCATTCATTCATTCATTCATTCCACATGGTAAAGTGTAAAGTTAACGCAACTCCTTATCTTTTATTAATTGGCATTTTTATTTGACTATTTATTTTAAAATTGCGAAAACATAATCAGGAGCAGAAGAATTGACCTACATCATCTACAGAATTTTTATCACAGCAAAATAATCTTGACATACGGTCATACGGTCATACGGTATTGACAAAAGACAAAATTGGAAAAATAACTGTTTATAGATTGTTTTATTGTTTTTTTGCTTAATTACTTATGTCACAGTATGCTATTACTATTTGACGATATAGTGATTCGCTTAAGTTTGCGGCTTAATATTTGATACGCAAGTTATGATTGACGAAAGTTCTTTTAAATCCATAAAAAATGGAAAGAATAATAACGTCACAACAAGACAAGAACGAATCAAAAGAGATTATGTCATCATGAAGTCTATTAATTCTTTAATGGAGCAAGAATTAGAATTTAATAGAAATTCATTGGAATCAAATGTTGAAATTCCTAGCAATGTAGATTTTCTTGCATTTCGAGCAACAACAAAAAAATTACTGGAAAGTTTATTGCTGAAATTAGAAGATAGTATAGAATATCAAAAATATTTAGAAAGTGAACTGGCTGGACTTGAAAATACCAATTTCAATAATTTGGACAAGGAAAATATCACTAATTATAATAGCCATGAAAAAATTGAAAAGGTGATGTTGTTATTTGTTAAAATAAAACCTACGATTTGCTTATTTATTCTGATTTTATTAATTCGTAGGACCAACAATTGAAATCAGATCAACAACAGCAAATAAGAGAATTAAATGCTCAACTTGTGGAAGCGAATCTAGAAATAAGTCGTTTGAAAGTGCAGCGTGAAGTCGAGTTGCGAGCAATCATTCTAGCTTCTGGAGAGCTGGAAAAGAAAATTGCTTCACTCAACTCAAATTTTTCACAAGAAAATTAATTATAACTTATATTATAAATTAGATCCATTATAGGAGTTGAGTCTTAGTGAATTACATGATTACATCAGCTAAGATTCAAAAAGTCGTGTATCATGCAGGTCAAAGAAAAATTAATTAAATTATATTTTGAAATGACAGAATCATTTGCTTCTAATAATAAGTGAAATAGAAAATTAATGAATTAAAACTATATCCTAGATTTATTTCCTGTCAATGAGATATGCATTGATTACAAATTATTTGATATGTCCATGTGAAAAGCTCGTCGTGCATTTTCTGAAGTTACTGCAGCCAATTCATTCGCACTGCAATCTAAAATAGAGGCAATCTCACTGCAATATAATACTAATAGAGCTGGCTCATTGAATTGCAACTTGGAACGCATATCATTTGTTAATTGATCAGGTGAATCCGTTTCAATCAATAGACGATCCATTGGTAAAGATTTAATCAAATCAACGGATTTTTTATTATCCAAAACCCTCCCACTAATTGAGAAGTAAATATTCGGAATTGCTATAAAATCTTTCGCTAAGTCTTTTGATAACGAATTGCATGAGTGAAGTATAACATACAAAGATTTATTCAATTCCATTATTTGCTCCTTGAGAATCGATATTAACTGTCCCCAACTACCGGCGACACAATGGACAGTGAGAGTTCGATTATATTTCACAGCCAAATTGAGATGTTGAATAAGGATTATTTCTTGTTCTTCCATACTAATATCTTTTTTTACTGCTTTATCAAGTCCACATTCTCCAACACTTGCCTTTGGATTAGCTATTAACTTCTCTTCAAGGTCGTTCATCCATGTATCAAATCGGCCGCTACTTTCCTTTCCTGTATTTATTTCTTCATCAACCAATAACTGGTTTTCATCGCTTGAAACACATATTTTTTGATAGCGTTTGATCCACCAAGGATGTAGACCATAACTGGGAATTATAAATTCAGAGTGTTTTTCACCGATTTGATATACTCTGTCCCAATCCTCACCAGGACAAGTTCCACAAACTGCCATTTGCTGAATACCATAACTCGCAGAACGAGATAAAACTTGTGGTAGATAAGGATATATGGAATCAAGTTGCAAATGACAATGAGCATCAAAAAGAGTGAAATTAGACTTGGTGTTGGTTAATGACTCAATAATATTAAATGTGTGAACTTCATACCCGATTTTCTCACGTTCTTGATGCTTAATGGACTGATTATTGTAACATGAACTCACATCATTCGGCGAAAAATAATTATTTTGAAAAATTTCCATATTAGGTTGAATTCCTTTCACTGGATATGATTTATTCATTGGTGATTTTTCTTCGAAAGAATTCCCAATTTTTCTTGGAATAACATATTTATTATTTCCAATTGCATTGACAACGATACCTGATATTAATAATCCAACTGTCCCAGTCGAAAAACACGCATTTCCAAAAGAAACATCGCATTTTCGAAGACTACTTTCATCTTCATTTGAAATGTCAACGTTCCCATTGACCATCAACACATTTTCTGAATTATCTTCTTTTAAATCATCTGAATCTATCACACTATTAATGTTTTGAAAACTATCACATGACTTGACTTTGATTCCACGTTGTTTTCCAGTAGGTAAAGTATGAACAGCAGATACACCCCATTTCTTTATTTTTTTCGATTTCTTTTTCTTAACATCAGGGTTCAAAGGATAACCATACTTCTGACGAAGTTTTTTTCGTACTCGCATAAGAAGATTATCTCCAACAACTTCTACCATATCTGAAATTGTAATTAGAGAAGGGTCTGTTAAACCTCCAACTCCACCACTTGTGACAATGGGAGTGCCAGTCCTAACACATGCATCAATGATTGCGCATTTATCACTAACACCATCAGCTGCATCTATTATGTAATCAAATCTTCTCTGCAATGATTGATTTGAATCTTCTAATTGAATTGTCAAATATTCTATCGCATTATTTGGACGTATAAAATCTATTATAATTGTTACATTCCCATCAGGATTGATATCTAAAATACGCTTTTTTAGAGTTTCTGCTTTGAATTGGCCAACAGTTGAAGTCGTCGCCATAATTTGTCGATTGATGTTACTAATACAAATATCGTCCATATCAATCAATGTGAATCGACCTATCCCACTTCTAGCAAGACCTTCAACTACCCATGATCCAACACCTCCCAATCCAATAACACATATATGTGATGTCGCCAATCTTTTAACTATATCAGTAGGATTACCATCGTATAATTTAGCTACATTATTAAAGCGCATGAAATAATCGTCAGAAATATTTGAATCCATTTTTCCAGTATTAATTCCAACGTTGAATTTGTCTAAATGTAATTTTTTTTTGAATCCTAATCTGTGATTGACAATAATGTAGGAGAGTAAAGATCCAATATCAAGAACTGATAAGGCAAAGTATGTGAAATAAAATGCTTTCCTCAACATTAAAATGACTTGGGCATTATTGGTTGCAAATAACTTTAAAAACAGTTAACGCTGCTGCTGTTATTAATTTACAGTGATAATGTAACTGCGGACTCAGAAAAATTGATATTATCAGTGGAAAAAATGAATGAATGAATGAATGAATGAATGAATGAATAAATTAATGAGCAAATCATGTCATAATATAACTTATACAGTAATAACTAAGCAACTACCCAGTTGGCGAGCAATCCCTAAATGAACGGCAAAACTTAGGCGACGGTTAATTAGTTGAGCAGCAGGTAAAAGTTAATGAATGAATGAATTAATAGGAATTAACTGAGCAAATCAAAACAGTTCAACTAAACAAGAGGAAAAAGCTAAAAATCATAACAAGGAAAGTTAATAATGAATGAATGAATGAATGAATGAATGAATGAATGATAATAACCGACCGTTCATTCATTCATTCATTTAAGGTATGGTATAGCCATTCATTCAAATTCATTTTTGTATGTTATAGACCTAATTACAGTAAGAACACGACGGATAATCCAAATTGGAATTGAATATCTTAAATCGATCTTGCTAGATTGTATTCGTCATCACCAAGCTTTGGAATTAATTACAGTTGGTAGCCACGCAAATACAAATAAACAGTTTTTCAAGCATTTCTAGATTCTAGAATTGACGCAACGGAAGATAGTCTCTTTAAGTACTGTAAGTTTTCCAGCATTTGAGAATGTTTTTGCTTGAGTGATACATCATTATTAGTATTATTAGTACTTATTATTAACAGTAAAAACAATTTAGATGCTTAATTTATATAATGAATTTTAATTAGTGACTTATTTTCGAATTC
Organism: Epipyxis sp. PR26KG; assembly: GCA_015144975.1. Lineage (NCBI taxonomy): Eukaryota > Chrysophyceae > Chromulinales > Dinobryaceae > Epipyxis > Epipyxis sp. PR26KG. The sequence continues at coordinate 13,719 of VKHH01006637.1, forward strand.
TGAACAAGATACCGAATATTTCTCTTATATATAAAAATCACACGATACATAATATTATTATAGTTATACAATAATTAAAAAAATAATATTAAGATTTATAACAAAATGACAGCATATTAATTTTTAGCTAGGTCTTTTCCGAAGTATTTTTTAACGTTCAATATTGTTATTTGTTTTCGTTAACGTTCTATCACTATATTTCTATCATAAACTGCTACCCGTTTAATGATATGCAAATACGTTTCTGATCAATAAATATTTTGTTTCTCTTTAGTATCGAAATAGAACTTAGTCAAAAAGTACAGTATGAATGAAGTAGCATTGATAACCTCGTTTAATGATTCTGGAGGAGTATGTGTGATCGAATTATCGACAGGAATATCTTGCTATCCTTCCTTTAAGAACTGTATAGCAGACAGCGGAACTTTATGCACATTAGGTACTTCTAATTCTTCGTTTTCAGGTAAGACAAAATAATAAATTTAATACAGTTGAACAAGCCATGAAACTCTACAATTTGATAAATGTTTAGGCTATCGATCAAGTGGTGATTATTTTGCAGTCGCTCAAGCGAAGAAACCTTGCATTAATATCTATCAATGGGGCAATCGAAAGGTGAGTTTTATTCTACACTGCCGTTATTTTTCTCTCATTTTAAAGATTTTTCACTTTTATAGTCGTCCCTTCATATGCAATGCCATATCCAACAAATTGTAACTTGTTTGTGCTCTGATTCTTCAGGCACTTTTTTATTTGGAGGCACTAAGAATGGATGGATTTATATTTGGGACTGCTCTACTGGTGCTTTGATCAATTCGTGGCAATCTCACTTCAAAGCTGTTACACGAGTCAAAGCATCAAATAATGGACAGTTTCTTGTCTCTTTTTCTGAAGATGGTATGGGTCGTGTATGGGATTTGAGTAAAGTGTTAGATAATAGTGATTTCTTTAAATCTTCCACTAAAACGTCATCAATAAGTGCTTATAGGTGATAATAAAAAATATAATTATTCGTTTTCATTTATTTTGTTAATATTTTATTCATAATATCTAATTGTTGTTTAGATCATGGAATCCTCATACACTTACTGTAAAAGACATGTATCTCATAGATGGTGTTTCACTCCTCAGAGCAATTTCATGTTCATATGATAAAACAGTAGTGATGTATGATATTTACACAGGGAAACAATGCTTGAGACTATCATTTCCTCAACCATTAGAGTCTATTGTTTGTAATCCAACGGAAGATATGCTATGTGTCGGATCTGTGAATGGGTCTATATATATAGTCGATTTATCTATCACAGCAATTAGTATAACAGCATCAAGTTCTAAAATAGTGCTAAGTTCAGGCTCATCAATTCTAAATCATGTTCAAGATAGGTCTTTGTTGCCACCAGGAACCATTGAATTAAGTGGTCATTCGAAATGTGTTACTTCATTATCCTTCTCCTCAGATAATGTAACACTTGTATCAGGATCTGAAGATGGAACTGTGAAGATGTGGAATATTTGGACAAGACAATGCTTGAAAGAATGTCGACCTATGAATAAATTTGGAATAACTAATATTATGGTTGGTTTATGAACGTATATAATATTTTAGATTCTTAAAAATATTTTATTTAATATTTTGACAGATAATCCGTCGTCCTGAAAGTATTCTTGCTGGTGTTAACAAGCCATCTCTCTTTCCAATGCAGCATCTGAAAAAGTATTCTAGTTCAACTTCAACAAATAATGCTACTGTTTCAAAGGCAGAAAATGATAATAATGATGAAAATAAATCCAATTTAATAGTAAGTGACAATCCGTTTATTCTTGGACCTTGTATGCTTGGAATGACTAATGATTACTTTCATTCTCTAGATCAAGTAACCAGGTATCTATATTTACATATTTATATATAATAATATCAATTATGATTATGATTATTTATTTCAGTGGAAATTTGTCAAATAATGCTAAAATGGTTTCAACAAAGGCAGCTAATGTAAGCAGTACTTTGGATGCTGATTTCATTCCATTGGAGTCAGTAGTAGATAACATAACAAGCTCAACTTCGAAAAATACAATAATAGGTAATATTAGATATTAAGAAAATAAAATATATAATATTCTTACAAAAAAAATTAATAGGAGAATCATCATCAGTATCCATCAAAGTTGATAATTATGAGAAAATGTATGAAGAAATTTTAATTGAAAATCAAAGATTGAAATCCCTTTGTTCACAATTGAAATCAAATTTAGAGCATATTTTTGTCAATCCATTGGCTGAAAATAATGAGAAGTGTTTGTCTGGCATTAATAATCAAGATGAATATAATGAAGAAAATGAAGATGATAGTGATGCAAACAATGACAAACAGAATTTTGACGAACAATCAACTAAAGAAACATCACCAGAAATTGTGAACGCGAACAAGAAAAGAAAGCGAATCAAGAATAAGAAAAATAAAAAGCCTGATTTAGTTCCAAAAATTATTAGAAAGAATTTATTTATTTGATTATTATATCCAATTCTTTATACTGGTTGTCCGTTTTAGTGGGCTTAATGGATATTTACTATTGATTAATTATCTCACGAAATCCTCCACCACAATGGACATTAACCATTATTTAATGATGAGTTTTAGCGAGTTGTTTATCAAATATTCTCGACGCTTTTAGAAACAGTTTTTTTTGTAAAAAAAGCTCTCGTAAAACTCTGCTTAGTTATACTGGTAAATTTGTCAAATAATAAGAATATTGCAAATATTTTTTCTGTGATCAATTTAATAGTTTTTACCAATATATTGTAGAAACCAAAATATATATATAAGAAAGACGCTTCAATTAATTTTTTACAGCTATATGTTCTCAAAATAGATTCGAAGAGCATTTAATATTATTTACAAAGAAGCTCATCTTTTTTATTCCCATCATATTATTATTATCCATGATCAAGAACCAGCACCATACTTCGAGCCATCAGAGCCGATTTGAGGCCATTTTTGACATCATGGAAAATAAGGGGGTAAAATCCGAAAACTAAACAATATATAGTATTTCCAAAAAAAAGGATAGATGGAAACATTACCGAACAAAAAAGGATA